>JAVTVY010007298.1:0-46240 GCA_036873755.1 Hanleya hanleyi | reverse complement strand
ACACGGAAGTGCCCGAACATGATATCAGCTAGCGTGCTATAAAAGGAAAGCGGTCTGGCCGTTTCATCAGACACTCTGTGAACCACCAAGATGTTCACTTGTACTACGTGCCTGAAATCATTCACTCGTCTGCATGACTTGCGCCGCCATGAGGCTACCAAGCACGAAGGAACCGCCCGGTATAACTGTACGATATGTACACTGTCGTTTCAGCGCCCGGATCATTTACAGCGCCACACACGTGCACGCCATGAAGTACCCATGCGTCCATGCGAAGAATGTGGTCGGCTTTTCAAACTGACCAGTCAGTTGCTGCGACACCAACGCACACGACACCCTGTTCCGCAGCCACGTTTGCAGATAGAAGAGCTCGTAGGCATCAATATCGAAACAGGGGGAACTCCCACCCATCGCACGAGGGCCGATGATGATGTCGCCCTAATTCAACAGTCAAATTCCGACGACAAGACCTTGGGCCAGATTTTGTACGACGTGGAGGGCAAAGTACACTTCGTGGACGAAGCCATAAATGTTTCCAGCGATCTGTTACACGAAGACCATCCAGTGAGTGACATTTATCGGCGCCATTGGCCCATGATCCGGCACTGTTTCTACCGTCATCGCCCTATTCAAGATATCTACAATTTCCGACTGGACTGACCTCGCCCGTCTACGTAGCTACGTGTAGAAGCCATATCTTTCAAAGATCAAACCTACGGCCTTTCAAATTGAATCTGGCGTTTGGTTATGTGCTGCAGCATAAAGAGACAGTCCAAGTCCGATATTTTTACCCGAGCAGTAACATCCGGGTATTTGACCAACCGTTTACCATCATTAACCGAGTGTCGCTAGAGACGATGCTGGAGAAACTGGACACCGTGGATCCCTTGGAATGGGCCCAACAACAACGCCCCAACACCAAGTGGACAGTGGAGAGTGTGACCAATGTTACGTTTTTCGTTACCAAGCTGACCGACCACTCCCATCGGCTGAATGCGTCACTCATGCACTGATGAATACCATAACATGCCGTACATACTCTATATGTCTACATGTTGATCGTTGACGGTACGGAGGTGACCGAAGAGACACGGATGTTACCGAAGATGTCACGGCTCGGCCCTCGACTTGGGGCTAGTTGAACTGAGTGTGCTAAAAATAGATCACCAGCTAGCGTGCTATAAAAGGGAAGCGGCCTGGACGTTTCATCAGACACTCTGTCAACCACCAACATATGTTCACTTGCACAACTTGCCAGAAGCTGTTTACTCGTCTAGATAAGTTACGACGCCACGAGGCCTCCATCCACAACGATGCCCGGTATACTTGTATAATCTGCGCACGGTCATTCAATCGGGAGGATAATTTACTGCGTCATGAGAGGGTACTCCACGCGGATGCGACGGTACTATGTAATGATTGTGGTCGACTCTTCAAACGACCCAGTCGGTTTAGACAGCACCAACGTTTGAGGCATGCCCCGTCTCTACGGTTTGGGCGACAACTTCCTACTGAGGAGGAGCCGCGGAAGGTCAGACCTAGTGAAGATGAGCCCGAGGAGACGAATGCCACTGGTGATGCGATGAAGGAGAGCCCGTCTATACCCACAGTTCAGAGCCTGGATATCCAGCCGGACCCCACCGTTACGATCGAACATTTTCTGGACGAGCCCATAAATGTTCCTAGCGATCTCTTACAGGGCGCCCATCCAGTGAGTGACATCTATCGGCGCCATTGGTCCATGATACGGCACTGTTTCCACCGTCATCGCCCTATTCAAGATATCTACAATTTCCGACTGACCGACCTCGCCCGTCTACGTAGCTACGTAGAAGCCATCTTCAAAGATCAAACTACGGCCTTCAAATTGAATCTGGCGTTTGGTTATGTGCTGCAGCATAAAGAGACAGTCCAAGTCCGATACTTTTACCCGAGCAGTAACATCCAGGTATTTGACCAACCGTTTACCATCATTAACCGAGTGTCGCTAGAGACGATGCTGGAGAAACTGAACACCGTGGATCCCTTGGAATGGGCCCGGTTGCAACGCCCCAACACCAAGTGGACAGTGGACAGTGGACAGTGTGACCAATGTTACGTTCTTCGTGACCAAGCTGACCGACCAACCCATCGGGTGAATGTATTCACCCAGGCACTGATAGATACTCAGAATGCACAAGCAACTATCTGAGGATATGTTGCCTCAACGGTATCCTGGGCTGCCCGATGATGATTAGAATAAACGGTTCAAAGCGAACATGGTCGAAGATGGAACTTTCTGAAATGAAGACTTCTGATTGGACAAGAATACATCTAACGGACAGGAACGAATATGACAGATGCAAATGGTGGCCTCTGATTGGACAAGTCTTCTTGAATTGTAACACCAAGTGGATAGTGGAGATAATGACCAATGTTGCGTTCTTCGTGGTTAAACTGACCACCACCTCCATCGGATGAAAGTATTCATCCATGCACTGATAGATACTCAGAATGCGCAAACAACTATCTGAGGATATGTTGCCTCAACGGTATCCTGGCCTGCCCGACGATGATTAGAATAAACGGTTCAGATGGCACTTTTTGAAATGGAGACTTCTGATTGGACAAGAATACATCTAACGGACAGGAACGAATATGAAACATGCAAATGGTGGCCTCTGATTGGATAAGAATCTTCTTGAATTGTAAATATACCCAACGCGGCTCCCCCAGCGTGGGTATGATGTAACATTGGGGAAAATAAACTATATGAAAAAAACTTCTTGTTGTTGTTGTTCTCTCATGTGTCATCCTTGTTGTTGTTGCTGTTGTTGTTCTCTCTCTGGTCTATATCATGGCGTTATGTTAGAGTGTTAAGGTGTAACGACGGGCGTTGACGGGCATCACCGCATTTCGAAGAATTAGTGACAATTCCATGGAATATCAGAGCTTCTGAGCTATTTCACCAGGGCGTTGAAGCATTAAGAATGATGTTGGTGGGCGTTGCTACAAGATGACACCTCACACGGTCCATTTGGACCGCGGATGGTCCATCTCTACACCAAATAACATCCTTCACTGCTAAAAAAGGCCCACTTTCGCTACAACTTGTACTAATGACGTCACCAATGACGTCACAGATGCTATAAATATCCCTGAAATCAGGGTCTATACTCCGAGAGCTACAACATGATACCCCACACGACGCATTCGCAACGCGGATGGTCCATCTCTACACCAAATACCTTCCTGCACTGCCCCAAAAGGCTCACTTTCGCTAATACTCCTACTGATGACGTCATCGATGACGTCACAGATGCTTCGGACATGCCTCAATTCGGAATGTACACCCCGAGAGCTACAAAATGACACCTCACACGACGCATTCGGACTAAGGATGGTGCATCTCTACACCAAACTCACCTCACGCACCCACAAAATGTCCACTTTCGCTACTACTCGTACCGATGACGTCATCAATGACGTCACAGATGACGCGGACATCCCTCAAATCGGAATGTACACCCCGAGAACTACAAGATGACACCTTCCAGGACGCATTCGAACCGTGAATAGCCCATCTCGACCCCAAATACCTTCATGTACTGCCCGAAAATGTCCACTTTCGCTACTACTCGTACCGATGACGTCACCGATGACGTCACAGATGACGCGAACATCCCTCAAATCGGAATGTACACCCCGAGAACTACAAGATGACACCTCACAGGACGCATTCGAACCGTGAATAGCCCATCTCGACCCCAAATACCTTCATGTACTGCCCCAAAATGGCCACTTTACTTACTACAACCAACTGCGCATGCGCAGATTAACGCGACTTGCATTCAAAAACACACCATTCTGACTCTACCCCACACAAGCTTAACTTTGACACCTCACACGACCCATTCGAACCGTGAATAGCCCATCTCTACCCCAAACACACCCCTACATAGCACCCAAAATGCCCCCTTTCGCTACTACTCGTACTCATGACGTCACTGATGACGTCACAGATGACGGGGACATCCCTTAAATCGGAATGTACACCCCGAGAACTACAAGATGACACCTTGCAGGACGCATTCGAACCGTGAATAGCCCATCTCGACCCCAAATACCTTCATGTACTGCCCGAAAATGACCACTTTCGCTACTACAACCAACTGCGCATGCGCAGATTGACGCGACTTTCATTCAAAAACACACCATTCTGACTCTACCCCCACACAAGCTTCACTTTGACACCTTCCACGACCCATTCGAACCGTGAATAGCCCATCTCTATCCCAAACACACCCCTACATAGCACCCAAAATGCCTGTTTTCTATACTACGGGCCAGGCTGCGCATGCGCAGACTATTGAACACGGACGAACCATTAGTGTAGGCAAGTGCTCCTCCACGAGAGCTTCAAAATAAGACCTCAACCGACCCCATTGGACCATTAGGGACTCCAACATGTCCACCCCGTATGGGCCTATACACCCATAGCCATGCAGTATAGGCCTATGGGCCTACCCAGGCCTCGGTGACTTTTTTCAAAAATTTCACCGATTCGCTCCGCAACACTTCCTATGGTGTTCTAAATGACGAGACGAGTAAAACGAGATCCCACAACCCTACCGCAAATGTATAGAAGTACGTTTCCCAGGGGGACAAACATTGATCCTATACCCCAGTATGGAACTATATGGGGCTCGGTGACTTTTTTCAAAAATTTCACCGATTCGCCGGGACACTTCCTATCATGTTCTAAATGACGAGACGAGTAAAACGAGACCCCACAACCCTACCGCAAATGTATAGAAGTACGTTTCCCAGGGGGACAAACATTGATCCTATACCCCAGTATGGGACTATATGGGGCTCGGTGACTTTTTTCAAAAATTTCACCGATTCGCACGGGGACACTTCCTATCATGTTCTAAATGACGAGACGAGTAAAACGAGACCCCACAACCCTACCGCAAATGTATAGAAGTACGTTTCCCAGGATGGTCCTATACCTCCCATACCCCATATAGGCATTTTCCCGTAATTTAGGATAAAGTCCGTATTCCGTATTTTTTCAGGAAAATTTTTACATACACCCACCCTGGAACTAGGGGGAGATAACTCTATTGACAGGCGAGCTCCGTTAAGCCCGGCGACCTATATACCCCTCATACCCCATATAGGCATTTTCCCAGGTTTTTCGATAAAGTCCGTTTTCCGTTTTTGTTTTTTTTCAGGAAATTTTTTACATGCACCCACCCTATTGCCTGAATGCCTCTTCACCTAGGCTTCACTTTGATACCTCACTCGACCCCATTGGACCATTAGTAGCTCCCCTAGCTCCAACACGGCTATTTGCATACCCTTGGGCCACCGCGCATGCGCAGAATGCCGCTATTTCAACCCCACACCCAGTCCATCAGATGCCCCTTCATGAATGCTTCACATTGATACCTCACTCGACCCCATCGGTCCACTAGGGGCTCCCCTAGCTCCAAAACGATTATTTCCATACCCTTGGGCCACCGCGCATGCGCAGAATGCCGATATTTCAACCCACACCCAACCCATTAGATGCCCCTTCACGAATGCTTCACATTGATACCTCACTCGACCCCATCGGTCCACTAGGGGCTCCCCTAGCTCAAAAACGTCTATTTTCATACCCTTCGGCCACCGCGCATGCGCAGAAGGCCGATATTTCAACCCCACACCCAACCCATTAGATGCCCCTTCACGAATGCTTCACTTTGATACCTCATACAACTCCACTGGACCATTAGTGGCTCCCCTAGCTCCAACACCGCTATTTCCATACCCTTGGGCCACCGCGCATGCGCAGAATGCCGATAGTTCAACCCCACACCCAGCCCATCAGATGCCCCCTCACGAATGCTTCACTTTGATACCTCACTCGACCCCATTGGTCCATTAGGGGCTCCCCTAGCTCCAAAACGTCTATTTCCATACCCTTCGGCCACCGCGCATGCGCAGAATGCCGATATTTCAACCCCACACCCAACCCATTAGATGCCCCTTCACGAATGCTTCACATTGATACCTCACTCGACCCCATCGGTCCACTAGGGGCTCCCCTAGCTCAAAAACGTCTATTTTCATACCCTTCGGCCACCGCGCATGCGCAGAAGGCCGATATTTCAACCCCACACCCAACCCATTAGATGCCCTTCACGAATGCTTCACTTTGATACCTCATACAACTCCACTGGACCATTAGTGGCTCCCCTAGCTCCAACACGGCTATTTCCATACCCTTGGGCCACCGCGCATGCGCAGAATGCCGATAGTTCAACCCCACACCCAGCCCATCAGATGCCCCTTCACGAATGCTTCACATCGATACCTCACTCGACCCCATTGGTCCATTAGGGCTCCCCTAGCTCCAAAACGTCTATTTCCATACCCTTCGGCCACCGCGCATGCGCAGAATGCCGATATTTCAACCCCACATCCAGCCCATTAGATGCCCCTTCACCTAAGCTTCACTTTGATACCTCACTCGACCCAATCGGACCATTTTATCTAGGGACTACTTTTTCTTCGCGGAAGCTTTTTCCCGAGACCGAATCACCGCCAAAATTGCTGCCAGACCGCATCACCGCGGATGAATACATGGAACTATTTTTGATAGCCGCCATCTTGCACCCGCCACCCACCATCCACACGCCGCCATCTTAAACCCACCTCCCACCACCATCCACATGCCGCCATTTTAAACCCACCTCCCACCACCATCCACAGGCCGCCATTTTAAACCCACCTCCCACCACCATCCACATGCCGCCATTTTAAACCCACCTCCCACCACCATCCACATGCCGCCATTTTAAACCCACCTCCCACCACCATACACATGCCGCCATTTTAAACCCACCTCCCACCACCATCCACATGCCGCCATTTTAAACCCACCTCCCACCACCATCCACATGCCGCCATTTTAAACCCACCTCCCACCACCCAACCACAGGCAAGGAGGCTGGATCAGGTAAGTCAGAATCCCCTCAGAATCCCCTCAATACTCGCTTCTGATTGGCTGACGCGTGACGTCACAAAGGTCATATGCAAATTTCTGAGGGCAATGGGCCCTATCTTGCGCATTGTATACTACTCAGGCGTAACTGTATACGTATATCAATCACGCTCTTATATTTATACTGGCTCGAGGTGAGTTGGCTTAAATCATGCTGAAAACAGTTGCACCAAAATAGTGTTCGCTGCAACCTTGTCTACAGCAATAAATATCTCGACTTGTCATAATTTAAAATAAAATTGGCAGACGTTTCTTTTTTTATCTGGCTCAGACTGAAATAAATCGGCCCACTCTCTCACGGTTGACACAAGGGGAGATTTCTAGAAACGTATCGACGGGACTCTCGAATGTTACTATCCAGAAAAAAAGCTCTCGTTATTTAAAGTTTATCAACCCAGATAACTTAATATAGAACAGACACAATACAACGATAATATGAAAGATACCATGACTTGATGAATTTCTGACAAGGAATCTATTTATTTCCCGATCTATCATATTGTTTTGATGATACCGCACGAATCGTGAGCGAGTTAACAATTTGGTGGGTGTTTATTTTCAACTTACTGTTATGTGAGGTGCTGGTGGCTGGGTTTGTTGTGACTACTATGGTTGGATTGGTTAAACTGGTGCGTTCACTGCTCGGTTTAGTTGTCCTGGCTGTTGTGGGAGCAGCAGAAGTTTGATATACAGTAGAACTGTATCCTGAAGACAAATATGCCAAATATCACACACTGCGAAAGCTTCAAATCACCGTATATGCAAGAACATGACGATGATGGTTTAGTCGAATATTGAGTATACTGGTCCAAATTAATGCAGAAATTGGTGAATGATCACAACACCGTCTAATGTCACGAAAGTTTGTTATGCTACAGATGTCATATATTTATCTCGAGTAGATATATTGTTATCTCTACCCTAACTTCCGCGTTCATATTAGCTTGAAAAAGAAGGTAGCTCTTTATTCACAATGCAACGTCTGTCGGATAACAACCGATTGTGTCACTTATTTACACAGGCAAACAAGTTTTCTAGTCAACATTTATAAGATACCCAGGCAATAATCGGTTGTCTAGAATTTATAATCATAAATCGAGCGGGACAGTTAACGGTGCAATGAGAAAAATGTCCCTTTTCACAGACACCCTGCGAAAGGTATATCACTTATACCGTATGTTTTACGCGCGATTTTCGTATCGTAACTCCTGTGTGTGTTGGTTGTGGAGATGCGACTGATTGCCATTCACTTGTCGCTATGTTTATTTTGGTTACATCTGGGGCTATAGGATCTCTTACTCTGTATTGAATTTAATTCACGTCAGCATATGTAAAACCAATTGTATTGATCATCCTGATGACATCACACGCACATTTGAATCCTATATCTTGTCAAAGGAGATGGTACGAAAAGGCGACCTTTTCTGGCCTATATACGTGGTGCGGTTGAAATCGAAAAATAAAATATCCTGAAAATAGTTGTTCTTTAATGTAACAGCAAGAGAAAATGTATGGACATAACATGTGAAATTTTTAGCTGGATTGCGTTATGATTATAGTTATGATATGAGATTGAAATCCGCAGCATGTGCTATTTCGTGAAAAGGGTTTAAATCGAGTCATTTAAAAACACATTTAGACACGAAGGCTGAATTGGATCAAACAGATTTTCCAGCAGTGGAGATTTAATGCCACCGCATATCACCAGGTTAAATGGCGTTTTGATCGTGTCTAAATGAGTGTTTAAATGACTCGATTTAGACCCTTTTCACGAGATAGCACATGCTGCGGATTTCAATCGCATATCATAACTACAATCATAACGCAATCCAGCTAAAAATTTCACATATTATGTGCATACATTTTCTCTTGCCGTTACATGAAAGAACAACTATTTTCAGGTTATTTATTTTTTCGATTTCAACCGCACCACATATATAATTTATATTCTTTTTCACAAAATAGCACATGCTGCGAATTTCAATTTCATCTAATAAATTTTGTCATAACGCAATCGATCTAGAACTATTACATATTGTTTACATATATTTTCTCTTGTCGTTGCTTTAAAACAGTTAATTTTTGTTCGATTTCAACCGCACCACGTATATAGGGTAAACTGTCGCCTTGTCATACCATCTCCTATTTATTTTATTTTATTTTTAAATTTTCTTTTGCAAAAGGAATTCGGCGTTGCAAACGAATTCTGCGTATTGGACAAATAATTGATGTGACATAAAATCAGTGTTAAAAATAGGAGTGCATCATTTGGACCAACAAACGCCATTCTTCAAAGATGTCATGGAATAAATCGTGAACCTGAAGCTCTTAATGCAGATCTACTTGATATGATGCCGAAGAGAAGTCACAAGGTTTCATCTCTCATGTGTTCCTTGTTCCGCGGTGAAGGAAAATAGTTAACAGCGGGAGTTCAATATGTAACTTTTTTGTCTGTATTCCATACGTCATATGTGCAGGTGTCATACGAAAGAAAGGTTTTTATATGGTCGCATGTCTCTGGGGTGACAAATATAGAACCAGCCTAATCATGCGTTTCTAAGTACGATACGCTATTACCAAAATCGTATTTATGGAGTCGGTGAAACGCATGTGTGGTATCAGGAGATTCAAAAGCTTCTAATAAATAATGTATTATATGCTGGATTGGTACTTAGTTCAGTAGAGAGGTTTATAGGGCCTTTTGATTAGGACAAATGTACTTAAACTGATAAATACCGGTTAATATCGTGCAAGGTCAATAGACCACCATGGCAACTAATCACACCACACGTGGACACGAATATACATAGCTACATCACCAAACAGGACAACCCAGAGCATATAAGGATCATTACCCTCGAATATATTGACACACATTGGAAAAATCACTTGAAAATATATACAGACGGCTCCAAAAACACAAGTCACAATACAGGTTCTGCATTCGTTATACCAGAACTTGACATTCACGAAGGTTTCAAACTACCAGACAATATGTCTGTATACACCACCGAATTAGTCGCCATAATCAAGGCCCTCGAATGGGTTCTTCAGCACCGACCGGTTTCCACCGTTATTCTTAGCGATTCCTTAAGCGGACTGGTATCTATAGAGAACTCCAAATCCGACAGCAGACCTGACCTCATACACGAAATAGAAATTTTATGTACACAAATACGAGACAATGACATTGACGCCATTTTAGCTTGGATTCCCGCCCACGTGGACGGTAGGGGAAATGAAGCCGCCGATAGGACAGCCAAAGACAGCCTCACCAAAACTGCACCTGACGTGCATATAGGACTAGGAACCAAAGAACTGAATTCTATCATTAAAACCAGAATAGATAGTAAATGGGAAAAGGAATGGACCGAGGTAGATGGCTAAATAGTATTCTAGATAAGGGGAAAAGACGGAGTTGTGGATTCCAGCTAGACAGTAAACGTGACGACCGCATCATCACAAGATTAAGACTAGGCAAAACAGGACTAAAATCACACCTCTCTAAGCTAATAAAAACACATCACCACTATGCACCTCATGCAACAACGAAGAAGAAACGATAGAACATTTTATACTCAAATGCCCAAAACATGACCCCTATCGCCGCACACTGGAAAACGAACTCAAAAACTTAACTGTCCCTCTGTCGTTGGCTTCTATATTAAATCCTAAACCACCTCTTATAAACAAAGTATACTCCACCTTACTAGCTTACATCAAATCGACTGACTATTACTCTACCATTTAATACTATATGGTTACACCAAGAAACCTAGGACCAAATTTAAATAAATGTAGCACGCTTAGAGTCAAAACTATTTCACAGGGGCGGAAATAAGGGTCAGTGATCAGAAATGACGGATCAAATTTGGACACTAACCAATCAAAATGCCATAGCAATAACATAGACAAATTCACTGATCAAATTAAAAGCTCCTAATAATGAGCACCGATCAAATTGTGTTCCCTTATTTCCAACCCTCGTTAACGAATGTTAACCGTCCGGTTTTCTAGCAGGGGCAGAAGACTGGAGGTTATATCAAACATTCACAATCGGCTTTAATTATAATAATATTTTTATTTATAATATTTAGTACCTAATTAATTATTGCTATTGATCATGTGTGACTTAGATCACGATAGTGCCAGTCGGTGGCAAAAAATAACACCAGAAAACAAGAAACTACAAACTCTTCTATTCTTTGTAATACAGGCACAGCACACTGAAGACCACAGACGAGTAAGGCCAGCCATGAAACAGAACACCGATGACGACAATTATTATAAAACAGCACCGTGAGTGACAACACCCCAGAAACCACCCTGACCATTTCAGTGGAATCACCAAAACCCACACCTTGACCACGGACAATCAACGGAAACAAGAACAGCTTCTACATTCAAACCAAATCGCACAATGCCTACCACAACCACGGACAATTGAAACCATACTCACTGAAGACAACACAGATCAGATGTGCCACACCTGAGATGCCACCGATGTAACGATTGTCTAATGCAAATATGATCCTTTGACTTTCACCAATATAGGATGTAGACCTGCCATCCAGTACCCCAATACCCACTCCAAGCAATTGTTACAGGCACAGATTTCTGGAAGAACCCGCCTATGGTTCTCCCAGTTTTTTTCTGGACGGCGTTGTGTGTACAGAGGGGTACAAAGACAAAGGAATCGCCCACGCGACTACAATATACAATGAACACATACTTACCAATATAACCTAATCAAAAACCAAGCGATGAACCTGTACATAGACAATTCTTCTATTCTATTTATATCTCCATCCGCCCATTTATTATTATTTACTTATTTATTTATTTATATATTTATTTACTTATTTATTTGTTTATTTGATTATACAGCGCTTGTAAACATCTTTAACAAACTAAGAAATGTAACGTGTAATTAAAATAAAACATTGAGTTGATGGGCTGCGAAATCCGTACGGGAAGCGGCCCTTAAACTGCAATTTCAATCAATCAATCAATATCGTGCTGGCAGGTTCAGATGTTGGTCTAGTTATTTTCGTCGGACCACCTGCAAAATCAGTTACCACGTTTTGTATTATTTCGCCTTTACATTCAGCCTGGAACTGTAGCTTAAAACCGTAATTAGCATATGTGGGCTAAATCATCACGGCTATGTTTTTAACGGACCCATTCTGCATACGACGAAATGAAGAAAACTATTTTCATAATATCTTACAGAATCTTGGTATTTAGCCTCAGCCATAGTACATGTTACGGCTACATGGGAAGGCTAACACGAAAATACGTGGTGTGATAACAGGAATATTACCAGAAGCACGAGATATAATATTCTCTGACATGAATTACAACACATATAAGGGAAGTGGGAAGAGGTGCCGACATACTGACTGCGTCACATGACTTCACAGAATAGTCTTCTGGTTAACCTATTCTAAAGCACATACCAAGAATCTAACGATTCGTGATATGTGTTTTATCTCAGGTACGCTTTTATTGTACCTGTTCATGTGGCAACTTGGATGATATGACCACACGGCCCTAGCACCGGCATAAGCGGTATTAGATACAAATCTAGAGAGCTATGATGGAAATGCTCTGACAACTCGTATACTGGTAATTGGTGAGCTGTTTCGCTGTGACAACTCGTACATTGACATATACCGGGAATATCGATTAAAACATTCGTATAGACCGAATATTTCATTATTCACCAACACTCTCCGGTAATAGGAACTTAATCAAGGTCAGATTAATGCAATGGGGATCGCCAGCCACGCTAGGCGGCGCTAGTGCTTCAGCAGGCAAAGAAGACGTGACGTCATAAAACGAACAATTACAACGTCGTTACATTATGACGTTGCCTTTGTGACGTCAAGAAAAACGACATGCGCCTGCGTCATTTACCTCTTGGTACACGTAGCCACCTGGCGTCAGTTCGAGCTGGCGAACCCCATTGCATCCAACAAGCTACATTTACCAAGCGGAAAACAATCGGGATCTTGGATTAGTGAGCGGGATTATTATTTCCAGGACAGCATTAAATCTGTCTTCTGTATTTGATCGTTTTGCACTGTAGTGTGGAAATAAGTTTTGAGTAGTGGGAAACAAACTCACGAACCCCTCAATCCGTAGATTTGCTCTGCAGCATGTACGTGTATTTCATTGGAACGGGAGATTTTTTCACAAACAATAATATAACCTGAGAGATTGAATCTTGAAACTAATATCACAAGTGTTTATCTATGACAGGGCACGTGAACATAAGAAAATGAAATATGTACAGTTACGGGAATGAACTTATGAGGCCAAAAATGCATTCAGAAAAAATGTGATAAGTTAATAGGCCTATTATAGGGCTTTTGTCATGTGAAGTTACAACCTACCTTCACAAGTATATTTTATCGACCGTACACTGCTTATTGTATATCTGCCATTGTTACATGGTGGCTTCACCTGGAGAGCTCTACCAGCGTCCAAGATGCATTCAGTACCTGCTGTCTTGGTATCACATTGTTGTTGGAGTTCATCGATACCGTCCTCAGTAGTATAGTTGGCGTAAATCGACTATCCTTTCACCCGGATGTAGAGTGAATTTGCGGAGGGATTGGGGCGTGAGTAGTGATTAGGTGTCGGCCATTTTGGAAAATGGCGTCTTTTGGGTGCGGCCATTTTTAAAATCGAAAAATGCGTAAATCGACTATCTTTTGACCCCTATATAGAGGTAATTTGGGGCGGGATTGTGGCGGTGAGGGGTCATCAAGTGCAACTAGGTCCGGTAAAGAGGGACTCTATTGAGACTGTATTCATCCGCCTGGGAAGAGGGCTGTGTTTTTAGGCGGCCATGTTCGAATTTAGGCGGCCATTTTCGAATGTTTTTGATTGACAGGCGGCCATTTTCGAACACGGCGGCCATTTTCGAACGTGGCGGCCATTTTCGAACGTTTTGGCGGCCATTTTCGAACGTGGCGGCCATTTTCGAACGTTTTGGCGGCCATTTTCGAACGTGGCGGCCATTTTCGAATGTTTTTGATTGACAGGCGGCCATTTTCGAACGTGGCGGCCATTTTCGAATGTTTTTGATTGACAGGCGGCCATTTTCGAACGTGGCGGCCATTTTCGAACGTTTTGGCGGCCATTTTCGAACGCGGCGGCCATTTTCGAATGTTTTTGATTGACAGGCGGCCATTTTCGAACGTGGCGGCCATTTTCGAACGTTTTGGCGGCCATCTTGGAACGCGGCGCTATTTTCGAACGCGGCGGCCATAGCTTTTCGAACGTGGCGGCCATTTTCGAACGTTTTGGCGGCCATTTTCGAACGCGGCGGCCATTTTCGAATGTTTTTGATTGACAGGCGGCCATTTTCGAACGTGGCGGCCATTTTCGAACGTTTTGGCGGCCATCTTGGAAAATGGTGGCTTTGGCGGCCATTTTCGAACGTGGCGGCCATTTTCGAACGTTTTGGCGGCCATTTTCGAACGTGGCGGCCATTTTCGAATGTTTTTGATTGACAGGCGGCCATTTTCGAACGCGGCGGCCATTTTCGAACGCGGCGGCCATTTTCGAACGTGGCGGCCATTTTCCAACGTGGCGGCCATTTTCCAACGTGGCGGCCATTTTCGAATGTTTTTGATTGACAGGCGGCCATTTTCGAACGTGGCGGCCATTTTCGAACGCGGCGGCCATTTTCGAACGCGGCGGCCATTTTCGAATGTTTTTGATTGACAGGCGGCCATTTTCGAACGCGGCGGCCATTTTCGAACGTGGCGGCCATTTTCGAATGTTTTTAGGCGGCCATCTTGGATAGAAAAACGTATAAAAGGGGATAATTTTTAAGGGTGGGGTGTATTCATTGCCCTACCTTACTGACCTGACCAGCCTGCCTGCCTGCCTGCCTGCCTGCCTGCCTGACCACTAACCTGCCTGACCACTAGCCAGCCTGCCTGACCACTAGCCAGCCTGCCTGACCACTAGCCAGCCTGCCTGACCACTAGCCAGCCTGTCTGCCTACCTGCCTGTTTGCCTGTATGAGACGTGGAGAAGCTTTTCATTTTACCAGTGCAAATTCACCAGCCTATTACACCGTTTTTGACCCGCCTGAGTCCACAGTCATGGAGTCATACTTTTTAGTGAAATATTCGGTTTACCGTACATTGATACTAATACCTGGGCGCTGTTAGTAGAAAGTTTTTCCATTGACTCAGTGTAATTTACCTATTGTTACCTAGGTGTGTGTGTGTGTGTGCATGTGCAGGACTTGGTGTTATTTTTGTGCTTTCAGTTAGAAGTTCTCTTTCGAAAACATTGGTTGGCCCTGAAAAGGGCCTTTGGAAAGTGTTACGACACTTTTACGAGCGGTAGATTCGCTTCACCCCGGACACCTGCTTCCTACACACGGAAATGCTTTAAATGCTGTTGGTTCGTTTCAGTACAGTGGCACACGTCTCCTATACAGGTTAGGGTCACCCAGCATTCTTCACATAGGCATAAATGCCCGCACGGAAATAGGACGTACAGGCTTTCCTCGTTGGTACACACGCTACAGTTTGATTTACTTTCTTCCTTATCTAGGTCTTGTTGTAGTTTAAACTTCACAGCGACCGCGTGATCCATGTCTTCCTGCATTTCAATAATGCGCGCGTTCAGGCGGGTTACCTCGGTCCAAGAGCATGATGGTGGTAAAGAGCATGGTGGTGGTGTTGTTGTTGTTGTTGTTGTTTCGGTAGCCACTGTATTTGCTGTGTTTAACCACTCTAGGTCGGGCAGTGTTTCATCATCCGTAGGTACATCCTCATCTTCTTCCATTGCCAACCTCCTGACCTCTTCGTCCTGTTCTTGACTTTGCCGTCTCAACGTAGTATCGGCAATATTGTGTATCCGCTCCAAGCTTGTAATTATTGTGATACCATCGCCATGTTCTTCACTCGTAATCACCTCTCTATGTTCTCTAGGATCGTTGAATAACCTTCGTCTTGTACCCATGATTTTAGTTGTCAATGAATACACACCACCCCTAAAAATTATACCCTTTTATACGTTTTTCTATCCAAGATGGCCGCCTAAAAACATTCGAAAATGGCCGCCACGTTCGAAAATGGCCGCCGTGTTCGAAAATGGCCGCCACGTTCGAAAATGGCCGCCTAAAAACATTCGAAAATGGCTGCCGTGTTCGAAAATGGCCGCCACGTTCGAAAATGGCCGCCTAAAAACATTCGAAAATGGCCGCCACGTTCGAAAATGGCCGCCACGTTCGAAAATGGCCGCCGCGTTCGAAAATGGCCGCCTGTCAATCACACATCCATGACTGTGGACTCAGGCGGGTCAAAAACGGTGTAATAGGCTGGTGAATTTGCACTGGTAAAATGAAAAGCTTCTCCACGTCTCATACAGACTGGTATAATTGTGAATGAATCACTAAATACTGCGCGCTATTTTTAGTGTAACGCGCGGACGTGAGCGTAATCTTTATATCATATCTTTGCACTGGCCTAGGCAGAAATTTGTTTGTGTTTGTTTTGCAACTTTAAACCGATGTGATTTTGCAATAAATGCGAGTGGACGTATAAAATTTATTTCAACTTGAATTAGGGGAACTCATCGTGCAGCATTGAAAATTTCAGAAGGCTAGCGGCAAGCGAACCCGCTATTTTTAATCCTCTTATCGATTTTTAGACCCGTAACGTTGAGTAGGGTAGTATGGAAAACGCAGTACACTTGAAATAAATCGGTTTTCCTCCGTAAAAATACATCAGGTATTTTATAATGTGACCCTGAAAATTGCAGCACGTTTATCGAAAAGAAAAAGTAGGAATTTTTATCGTATTACACCGGCTACGGTAACACAGCGCTATACAGTGTGCAGGCAAATGCGAGTACAGCTATGCATGGCTCTAACATGGCGGCTAAGGTTAACATGGCGGTTAATCCGCCATGTTTTAAAAGGGGTGTGATTGACAGGCGGCCATTTTCGAACGCGGCGGCCATTTTCGAACGTGGCGGCCATTTTCGAACGTGGCGGCCATTTTCGAATGTTTTTAGGCGGCCATTTTCGAACGTGGCGGCCATTTTCGAACGTGGCGGCCATTTTCGAACGCGGCGGCCATTTTCGAACGCGGCGGCCATGGGCATCTGATGGGTTGGGTGTGGGGTTGAACTATACCGTTTAGGTGTATTGAGATGCTCTATCTAATTTTTATCTATTTTTTACATCTTTTCCAGCTGTCAACTGTTATGGTTAGGCCACAATGTTGTCATTTTCTCCCCTATATTTAGCGTTCATAAAACATTCAAGCTAGTCTGGTGATAATAAAATGTCCAACACACACTCACATAATGAAAGCAAGAATCGAACTTGCGACCCCTCGAGATGAAGGATACCCGTCCAGGTTTCATTTTTTTTGAGGTGTACTGAAATGCTCTCTCTAATTTATGCCACGGTATCTATTTTTACATCTATGTTGTACATTTATGATAGAGGCGTATATTACATCAATTCCCTGAGGTTAGAGTAATATAGTTGCTTTTTAGTCGCCCGACCTCGTCAATTTTTTTTGATGACTTTTAGCCCATTTGTGTTGTGGTATGAGAGCTTACGCACACAGACGTATCGACGCCAGCCTTTGCGTGCAGGGAGGCCCGGAGGAACGGCGCCAACAGTATACCATTGACACATTCAGCCAGTGTCACTTTCGATGAAAACACAAAACAGTCTAAAATGATTCTAAAAAATAAAATTCACCTACGGTAATATATTCTAGTGTTTTGTAGAATATAGATTCGCGTTCATTTCTACTTCGTCAAGAAAATTGGCAGATTGAAATGTTCTCTCTCTCTCTCTCTCTCTCATTTTATGCCACGGTATCTATTTTTACAGCTGTCAACTGTTATGGTTTGGTCACAATGTCGCCATTTTCTCCCCTATATTTAGCCTCCACAAAAAGAAGAGTATATTACATCAATTATGTTCAAGAAAACATCCCGCTAGAAAATTGTCTTCAAATTGTCTGTTGTTGTGTGAGTATAAAAAAAAAATCCTGTCAACAGGGGGGGAGTATATTTCGTGCGACGCTATGTTGCCAATGCATTGAAATTTGAATGGGTTATCTGCATGGGTTTCAACTCAAGTATAGTACTAAAGTCTAGCTTACCTGATAAACAGTTTAGTCCCGATTCCTGTGGTATTCCTGGAAACATTCCATACTCCCGGGCGTTTTATCAATTTATGCGCGAATATGTCTGGGCTGTTTTTTTCGTAGGTGGGTATAATACACCAAGCCTTCATCACGATGCATTCGTATCCTAAAAAATATGGGTATCGCCACGAACCCCATTCCATATATTTTTTTTTTCGAAATTCACAGATATTTCCATCGGTAAATCCGGTCTTCATTATACCACATGGATGAAATGAAAACACTAAACTATCAAGCTAATGATTTTGGCCAACGGCACACACATGTTTCATGCAATCATGGTTTGGTCCCGACATCCCAGCGGTTTTCTGTTTCTGGGCTTGTCACGGATTTTTTCGAAATTCACAGATATCTCCATCGGTAAATCCGGTCTTCATTATACTACAGGCATGAAATGAACGCACTAAACTATCAAGCTAATGATTTCGGCCAACGGCACACACACATGTTTCCTGGTTTGGTCCCGACATCCCAGCGGGTTTCTGTTTCTGGGCTTGTCACGGATTTTTTCGAAATTCACAGATATCTCCATCGGTAAATCCGGTCTTCATTATACTACAGGCATGAAATGAACGCACTAAACTATCAAGCTAATGATTTCGGCCAACGGCACACACACATGTTTCCTGGTTTCATGGTGTCGACACCCCAGCGGTTTTCCGCTTCTGGGGTTGTCACGGTAGATGAATTTCTTCGCCCATACACCCACGTGGGGTGGGTGTGGCAAAACAGAGGGTATTCAACCAATGAGATATAAGAAAAACATATGTGTGTGCATATTTTGGCTGTATAGGTCGTAGAAAATGGGCGGCTAAAAATGAACACATTACATTACACTTTTGTTGCGAATTGTTGCGAGTGCACGGGTGACTCAGTACGTTTTCATACCACGCTTTCACAGAATAGAATATCGGCTCATAAATTTGGGGTGGTGTGGGTAATTCGACAGTCTTCAAGGCCCTCCTTGAAAGTCTGAATGATTTTGTATTTCTCAGTTTGATGATGAAAAAATTATTTTTCGGCTACAAATAAATAATTCGTGAATTCTGATAGAACGTGAAACAATGTTTTATTCAGGTGAACAATTACTATATATTACGTATACAAGGAAATTTCAATAATACAAACAAGTCAATTCAATTCTTTTTATTGCTCGACTCTGTCACATATAGAGTATGGCAAATGCCATAATAATAACAAAATAATATAAAAGTCAATTGATAAAGAGATAAAGCCTGTTACTGTGGCAATATCAATTTGTAAAGAAAGAAGATAGAACTAAGTATACTCAGCTGGGTTGGGCATTTATCTGGTCGTTCCTATATATATATTATGTATGTACATCGCTATTTCACCATGTTCTGATGGAGGGTTGAACAGAATTTCTATATACTTTTCTTTGTCCATTGCTGATGTAACATTATCCTGTATTTGTAAGAGATCAGATAATGGTTTCTTTTAATATAGAGACTAGCACATGCCAATAAAAATCTCAGTCTGCGCATGCGCAAACAGGGAATTGTGGGAAAAGGCTATGGAAATACACGTTTTGGGCTCTAGGTAAGACCCTAATGGGCCGATGGAGTCGTATGAGGTATCCATGTGAAGCACACATGAGGGGGCATCTGCCTGGTCTAGTGGCTCGGGCGTGGTCACCAGTCTGCGCATGCGCAGACAGGGAATTGTGGGAAAAGGGTATGGAAATAGGCGTTTTGGGATCTAGGGTAGCCCCTAGTGGGCCGATTGGGTCGAGTGCGGTATCAATGTGTAGCCTATGTGAGGCGGCATTCACCTGGGCTAGTGGCTCGAGCGTTTTCACCATTCTGCGCATGCGCAGACAGGAAATTGTGGGAAAAGGGTATGGACATAGACGTTTTGGGGTTTAGGTGGGCCACTAGTCGTCCGATGGAGTCGTATGAGGTATCCATGTGAAGCCTATGTGAAGGAGCATCTGCCTGGATTAGTATCACGTGGAACTGATGTCATTCTGCGCATGCGCAGTAGATCAAGCGTATGGAAATACACGTTTTGGGGTCTAGGTGGGCCACCATTGGGCCAATGGAGTTGAGTGAGGTATCAATGTAAAGCCTATGTGAGGGAGCATCCGCCTGGACTAGTGTGTCGTCCGTGTTGAACATTCTGCGCATGCGCAGACAGAGAATTGTGGGAAAAGGGTATGGAAATAGACGTTTTGGGGTCGAGGTGGGTCACTATTGGTCCGATTGGGTCGAGTGAGGTATCAATGTGAAGCACACATAAGGGGGCATCTGACTGGACTAGTGGCTCGGGCGTTGTCGCCATTCTGCGCATGCGCGGACAGGGAATTGTGAGCAACGCCCGCCAACGCCAAGTTCAACGCTTCAACGCCCTGGTGAATTAGCCCAAAAGCTCCGATTTTCATTACAAATAGAATACAGGTGGTATGTACAATAGAATAGTAGTGGTATATACAAGTGGTACAAAAAAGTTCTGTCAGGAGTAGGATTCGAACCTACGTCCGGCATTTCGCCGACCAGCACAGTTAACCGGCGCCCGGCGGCCATCCTGACTTTTACAGTTTTTAACTGGTCTATCAACAATCATATAGTGTGTGTTCGACATTTTTTCACAAGTCCAAGTAAGTGGTGCTCACACCATCGGCCAGCACTTTCCGTTTCGGGTAAAAGAAAGTAAAGGCGTCTCGTTGCTGGATGTACGTCCGCATCTGGTGGTCCACTACCCGAAATCCGCGGTTAGTTCCACTCGCACTGGCCTGGCTTTGCAGCACGTTCAAGTACAAGGCTTTGTCGATGTTGGGATCGCGCCGGTTCACCCCTTTGCAGCTAAACTTATTTTCGTCTCCCCCGTAACAGTAATACGTCTTGGAGGAGAGAGCAATCATAGCATCTCCACTCCACTCCAGCTTGAAGAGGCCCGGCGTACGCTTATCGTACTGGTATTGGTCACGTGCGGGTAACCACTGGTCCCGTTCCGCTTCATACTCTACCCGTAACTCCGGTTTCACCAGGGACTCCCAATCCGCATTAGAGACGGCCATGTAGGCCGAGTCCGTATCCATCTCCATGAGTTGCCAGTCTGATGCATTAAAATACACACCCATGAGATCATAGAGAAACTGCAGCATCCTCAGCTTGGCCACATGGTATACCATACATCCAATCTGCAGGGGTAGGTTGTAACGGATAGTCTTCTTGGCTGAACTGACTTCATACGTGTCGTCATCGATGACCTCCACGGAGCGAAACAGAGGAGAATTCACTTTCTTGCGGGCTTGGGCAGTAGTACAAATGTTCACGTTCACGTGCTTATCCTGATTCGTGACTGTTTTTCCATAGTAACCATTGCCCGTCAACTTCCAAGATTGACCGATGATGGCCTTACTCGGGTCTTGGTCACCTTGACGACGGGCCGACGTCACGATGTCGGCATTCTCCGCAAAACAGGCGTCGGGTACGTACTGTATCACTTGGTATATTTTGGTAATTTCCAAACCGTGGCTCATGTACCACTGCAGTAAGGGCGTGCCCAGCAAGATTTTCTCGGCCCACATACTCCCAATCAACATCCGTCGAGGTCGAGGCAAACACTCGTGTTGCTTCGCATAGGCCCCCATGGTGTCTCCAATATCATCCCGACCCACCAGCGTGTTCTTAAAGATGGGCGGGCACTGGGCGAAGAGGGGCTTGAGAGTATCGGGAACATGCAAATCACATTCGACAAAGCCGTAGAGGTCTCCCGAACGAATGGCGTCGAACATCTGTGGCAGACTCAGGAGTCGCCGACGACTCAACGGGTACTCGCGCTCTTTTAGGAAACGCCTTAAATGGGGTAGGGCCTGGCACATGGTGTGAAATTCACACTCCCACATTTCGATGAGATGGTATCCTCTCTCTTTGACGTAATCTCCGTTCTCCTGCACTTCTTCCCGTAATTCTTCTGCCGATTTCCCACGTCGTTCGTTGAAGCGTCCAGCGCTGAAATGGCATCCGTGGCCGTGCCAGTAACACCCATAAAATTGAAATACGGTCGGTGTCCTACCCACCAGGGCAAACCCATCGACGGGGAGTCGACGATCTCCTATCCGCTTCTCTGTGGCGTTGGTCTGGTGTCGTATATAAATTGCCCGTCGATAGGCTTCCCAATCCAACCACTGATCAGCCAGATGTTTGTAGGGCGTGCGTTGCGGTGTAAAATGCCGACCTTCCGCCAACCAACGTGTATAATGGCCACTGGGCATAGGTTGGGCCAGAGACCACAGGTACAAGGCATTCGCATCGAAACCGATGATCTTAGCACAGGGTTTTCCACTGGGGAGAGTAGTGACGTCCTTCTCGTGATAACGGTGAAAAATAAGACTCGGTCCGCCGACAATGTTCTGCTTTAGACAATCATGCATGTCTGCATCTTTTTGCTGTATCAGCGAGAAGTACGTAGGACACTCTTGAAAAAGATGGCGAAGCGCCAGACCCGGTAAACTCAAGCACTCCTTGAAGATGTCGACGTGCATCTCGCGACGAAAGAGTTGAACCATTTTCTCGGTCGCTTCCAGGAAAGGAACCACATCTAAGTTATTATACCATATCAGGAAATCTCGCAAGGTCTGCATATGTTGATCGTTCCATACCTGCTGTAGTTCCCGGTACGTGTCTTCCGGACATTCCACTTGCTTCAAATCATCAAAGAAGGCATCCCGGGGTGGTAACTGTTTTTCCTGCAAACGGTCGAGCGTTGATATATACGTGTAAGGGAACCTACCTTTGGTTTGTGCACAGTTATACGCCTTGACCCACTGATCATAGCTACAATTAGGAGCTAAGTAGTTCCGTACATCCAGGAAATGAAGTGATGTGGTAGTGAGGGCCATATGATTATTGATCTTCTTGATGATGGACTTGATGGTATTCGCCTGGGCCAAGTAGGGATAGAGAAATTGCTTCACCATGTTCAAGTCATATCGCCCCGAGTTGAAACCCAGCACCGGTAACTGACGTAGATATTGTAGGAAGCGCACTTTCAATTTCTGCGCATGCGGTTTCGGTAAAGGCACATCCTGCGACTGCATGGACTCCGGCTCCGACTCGGACTCTTCATCGTCACTAAACGCTACACCCGGTATAGGAATCCGATCGGTCAGCTGGTCCAGTACGTCCTGGAACTTGGACACCAACAATTTCGTACTGGTTGCACTGACTTCCTCTAAATACTCCATCATGCGGGTGATCAACTCATGGGAATCCCCGGTAGACACGAAACAGACCGGTGCAGCGTCATAGCCAGGTACGTTGCTGGAAATGCTGACACTCAGGGGAATATGGCGCTGCGTCCACTGCGTTTTCGCTGAAAACAGGTCCATGGGTTCCAATAGGGCCTCAAAATCGTAACACGCCCGGTAGGGGAAATAACGGTCCGCCTCCGGTATGATCAGACCCTCATCGGCCAGTTTCTCGAAAATAGTAGGCGTATTATGATACACACCACCCGGATAGGCTCGCTTGACACTGTTGTCACAACGCTTCTCGTGTCGATGTAAGTCGGTGGAACGGTCAAACACCCGATGGCATTGGGCACAACTGTAAGACTGGGCGTACTGGCTCATATTGTAGATCAGCGAAAAATGACTCACGCCATTGTAGTTAAAGACATTGACTTCCATCGTAGAAGCATACCGTTCTGTTGAACGATGAACCAATTCAGCCACAAATGTATCCTCCTCGCATCGTAATCGGTATACACTGATATTGATGTTGAACAGTGTTTGCACATCATCCAAATTGTTGAACGGGACTCCACGGAAGTGCCGCTCATCCAAGTCTTGCTGCTCTAAGTACTGCTCCCAATAGTCATTGGCCACTTTGTCACAACCGTAGGGATTACACTGGTCCAGATGCACGGCCAAACACCGAAACAGACATTTCCGGTCTTTGTAGGGTCCCTTCATCCCTGCCGTTAATGGATGCAGTCCATGTCGATGAAGCAGCCAAGGGGGTAGTAGTACAGGAGCACCGATAGGATGATTTCTCATTTTTGTGACGAAAAATGTGACGTTGGTCACCCTTTCCACAAGCCATTGGGTATTGGGGCGTTGCAACCGGGCCCATTCCAATGGGTCCAACGTAGTCAATTGATCGATGAGTGGCTGCAGGGAAATGGCATTCGTCACCGTGATTGGCTTGTCAAACACATACGTATTATTGCTGGGATAATAATACCGCAGCTGGTCTGTCTCTTTATGGCGAAGGATGTATCCAAAAGTGAGATTCAACTTGAAGGCTGTGACCTGGTCTGTGAAAATGTTCTCCGCATAAGTAGACAAATACGTAAGATCCTGCAGTCGAAAGTTATACAAGTCCAATAGACGACGGTCGCGGTGAAAACAATGGTCAGTAAGGTAGTGCAATGAATACACCCCACCCTTAAAAATTAGCCCCTTTTATACGTTTTTCTATCCAACATGGCCGCCTAAAAACATTCGAAAATGGCCGCCACGTTCGAAAATGGCCGCCTGTCAATCAAAAACATTCGAAAATGGCCGCCGCGTTCGAAAATGGCCGCCAAAACGTTCGAAAATGGCCGCCACGTTCGAAAATGGCCGCCTGTCAATCAAAAACATTCGAAAATGGCCGCCACGTTCGAAAATGGCCCCCACGTTCGAAAATGGCCGCCACGTTCGAAAATGGCCGCCGCGTTCGAAAATGGCCGCCACGTTCGAAAATGGCCGCCGCGTTGGAAAATGGCCGCCAAAACGTTCGAAAATGGCCGCCACGTTCGAAAATGGCCGCCGTGTTCGAAAATGGCCGCCAAAACGTTCGAAAATGGCCGCCACGTTCGAAAATGGCCGCCTGTCAATCAAAAACATTCGAAAATGGCCGCCAAGTTCGAAAATGGCCGCCAAAACGTTCGAAAATGGCCGCCACGTTCGAAAATGGCCGCCTGTCAATCAAAAACATTCGAAAATGGCCGCCGCGTTCGAAAATGGCCGCCACGTTCGAAAATGGCCGCCAAAACGTTCGAAAATGGCCGCCACGTTCGAAAATGGCCGCCTGTCAATCAAAAACATTCGAAAATGGCCGCCACGTTCGAAAATGGCCGCCTGTCAATCAAAAACATTCGAAAATGGCCGCCACGTTCGAAAATGGCCGCCAAAACGTTCGAAAATGGCCGCCACGTTCGAAAATGGCCGCCGCGTTCGAAAATGGCCGCCTGTCAATCAAAAACATTCGAACATGGCCGCCTAAAAACACTGCCCTCTTCCCAGGCGGATGAATACAGTCTCAATAGAGTCCCTCTTTACCGGACCTAGTTGCACTTGATGACCCCTCACCGCCACAATCCCGCCCCAAATTACCTCTATATAGGGGTCAAAAGATAGTCGATTTACGCATTTTTCGATTTTAAAAATGGCCGCACCCAAAAGACGCCATTTTCCAACATGGCCGACACCTAATCACTACTTACGCCCCAATCCCTCCGCAAATTCACTCTACATCCGGGTGAAAGGATAGTCGATTTACGCCAACTATACTACTGTCCTCATCCATCTTCCCGGAGCACCGGGTATTGTTGTGTACACAGCAATGTTTCGGAACAGGCCCATTTGTTTCAAAGTGGCATCCGTCATCATCGTGATACTGATAGAACCTAACCTCGGATATACATATTTTAGAAGGTGAAACGCACTCCAGGATATTCTTGGTTTGATCTGTGTATTGTCCGTGACATGCATCAGATATTCTTTCGCCTGAGTAGTATATAAAGGTGATTTAAGGCCTTATTGACCTACTTATTTGTTCCCCCGGGTAAAATTTAAGGGGGAACCCAGGTTAAAGTATAGGAAGCGCTCATGCACGTCTTTGACCTCTGTGGCGGCAGGTGGCGGTCACGTGGCGGTCACGTGGAGGTAAAAAAATAAATAAATAAAAAATGGAACACGGACTCGTACAATATACAATATACGGGGAAATGCCTGTATGGGTATAGCTCCATACTGGCTATATGGGGGGAGGGGTGGTAAAAAAAAATTGTGGGTGTTAGTATGGGTTGTGGGGTCTCGTTTTTCTCGTCTCGCCGAGAAAAACACAATGGGAGAGGTCCCGGAGCGAATCGGTGAAATTTTTGGGAAAAGTCACCGAGGTCTGTATATAGGCTCATACTGGCTATATGGGGGAGGGGTGGTCAATTTTTTGTTGTGGGCTTTACTATGGGTTGTGGGGTCTCGTTTTTCTCGTCTCGCCGAGAAAAACACAATGGGAGGGGTCCCGGAGCGAATCGGTGAAATTGTTGGGAAAAGTCACCGAGGTCTGTATATAGGCTCATACTGGCTATATGGGGGAGGGCTGGTCAATTTTTATTGTGGGTGTTACTATGGGTTGTGGGGTCTCGTTTTCTCGTCTCGCCGAGAAAAACACAATGGGAGGGGTCCCGGAGCGAATCGGTGAAATTTTTGGGAAAAGTCACCGAGGTCTGTATATAGCCCCATGTAGTCCTATACTGGCTATATGGGAGTATAGGTTCAACCTGGGAAATTCACACACGTTCGTTGTGATATGGGTTGTTTGGATTTGTTTTTCACGTCTCGTCATTTAGAACACGATGGGAAGGGTCTCGGAGCGCAACGGTGAAATTTTTGGAAAAGTACCATATAGCCCATATAGTCCCATGCTGGCTATATGGGGGTATAGGTTCAACCTGGGAAATTCACACACGTTCATTGTGATATGGGTTGCTTGAATTTGTTTTTCACGTCTCGTCATTTAGAACACGATGGGAAGGGTTTCGAAGCGAAACGGTGAAATTTTTCGAAAAGTACCGCGTAGGCCTGTATATAGGCTCATATAGCTCCATACTGGCCATATGGGGGTATAGGTTCAACCTGGGAAATTCACACACGTTCATTGTGATATGGGTTGCTTGGATTTGTTTTCACGTCTCGTCATTTAGAACACGATGGGAAGGGTCTCGGAGCGCAACGGTGAAATTTTTGGAAAAGTACCATATAGCCCATATAGTCCCATACTGGCTATATGGGGGTATAGGTTCAACCTGGGAAATTCACACACGTTCATTGTGATATGGGTTGTTTGGATTTGTTTTTCACGTCTCGTCATTTAGAACACGATGGGAAGGGTTTCGAAGCGAAACGGTGAAATTTTTCGAAAAGTACCGGGTAGGCCTGTATATAGGCTCATATAGCTCCATACTGGGCATATGGGGGTATAGGTTCAACCTGGGAAATTCACACACGTTCATTGTGATATGGGTTGCTTGGATTTGTTTTTCACGCCTCGTCATTTAGAACACGATGGGAAGGGTTTCGAAACGAAACGGTGAAATTTTTGGAAAAAGTTCACCGAGGCCTGGGTAAGCCCATAGGCCTATACTGCATGGCTATGGGGTATAGGCCCATACGGGGTGGACGTGGTGGGGTCTAGGTGAGCCCCTAATGATCCTATGGTGTCGTGTCAGGTCTTATTTTGAAGCTCTCGTGGAGGAGCATCCGACTGGACTAATAGTTCGTCCGTTTTCAATATTCTGCGCATGCGCAGTCTGGCCCGTAGTATAGAAAGCAGGCATTTTGGGGGGTATGTGGGTGTGTGTTTGGGGTAGAGATGGACCGCTATGGGTCCGAATGGGTCGTGGAAGGTGTCAAAGTGAAGCTTGTGTGGGGTAGAGTCAGAATGGCGTGTTTTTAAGTGCAAGTCGCGTCAATCTGCGCATGCGCAGTTGGTTGTATTAAGTAAAGTGGTCATTTTGGGGCAGTGCAGGAATGTATTTGGTGTAGAGATGGGCCATCCTTGGTCCGAATGCGTCCTGGGAGGTGTCATTTTGTAGCTCTCGGGGTGTAGACCCCGATTTGAGGGCTGTCCACGTCATCTGTGACGTCATCGGTGACGTCATTAGTACGAGTAGTGGCGAAAGTGGACATTTTGGGGCAGTGAAGGAAGGTATTTGGTGTAGAGATGGACCATCCTTGGTCCGAATGCGTCCTGGGAGGTGTCATCTTGCAGCTCTCGGGGTGTAGACAACGATTTGAGGGCTGTCCGCAGCATCTGTGACGTCATTGGTGACGTCATCAGTACGAGTAGTAGCGAAAGTGGCCATTTTGGAGCAGTGAAGGATGGTATTTGGTGTAGAGATGGTCCGAATGCGTCCTGGGAGGTGTCATGTTGTAGCTCTCGAGGTGTAGACCCCGATTTGAGGGCTGTCCACGTCATCTGTGACGTCATTGGTGACGTCATCAGTAGGAGTAGTAGCGAAAGCGGATATTTTGGGGCAGTGAAGGAAGGTATTTGATGTAGAGATGGACCATCCTTGGTCCGAATGCGTCGTGTGAGGTGTCATCTTGTAGCAACGCCCGCCAACAGCAAGCTCAATGCCTCAACGCCCTGGTGAAATAGCTCAGAAGCTCTGATTTTCTAGATATTCCATGGAATTGTCACTAATTCTTCGAAATGCAGTGACGTCCGTCGTTACGCCTTAACAGACCGGAGAAGAACAACAACAAGGATGACACATGAGAGAACAACAACAAGAAGAAGGTTTTTTTTCAAAAAGTTTATTTTCCTCAATATTACATCATACCCACGCTGGGGGAGCCGCGTTGGGTATGTTTACAACTCAAGAAGACTCTTGTCCAATCAGAGGCCACCATTTGCATCTGTCATATTCGTTCCTGTCCGTTAGATGTATTCTTGTCCAGTGAGAAGTCACCATTTCAGAAAGTTCCATCTTCGGCCATGAACCGTTTGTTCTAATCATCGTCAGGCAGGCCAGGATACCGCTGAGGCAACAGATCCTCAGATAGTTGTTTGCGCATTCTGAGTATCAATCAGTGCATGAGTGAATGCATTCATCCGATGGGAAGATTCCGTAATTTGGTCACGAAAAACGTGACATTGGTGACCCTCTCCACTATCCACTTGGTGTTGGGGCGCTGTTCATAGGCCCATCCCAAGACATCCAATTGGTCCACTTGGTCCAGCACGGGCTGTAGCGACGCCCGGTTAATGATGGTAAACGGTTGGTCAAATACCCGGATGTTACTGCTCGGGTAAAAGTATCGGACTTGGTCTGTCTCCTTATGCTGCAGTACATAACCAAACGCCAGATTTAATTTGAAGGACGTAGCTTGGTCATTGAAGATGGCTTCCACGTAGCTGCGTAGACGGGCGAGGTCAGTCAGTCGGAAATTGTAGATATCTTGAATAGGGCGATGACGGTGGAAACAGTGCCGTATCATGGGCCAATGGCGCCGATAGATGTCACTCACTGGATGGGCGTCCTGTAAGGGATCGCTGGGAACATCCACCGCATCTTCCAGAAAATGTTCGTTGTTGTCAGGCGTATGCCTGGGAACAGTAATGCTAGGGACCGGCTGGATATCTAGGCTCTTCTGAACTGTGGGTATAGGCGGGCTCTCCGTGATCGCATCACCAGTGGCATTCGTCTCCCCGGGCTCATCTTCACTACGTCTGACCCTCATGGGTGCCTCTTTAGTGGAAAGTTGTCGCTCATACCGTGGTGATGGGCCATGAATCAAACGTTGGTGCTGTCTTAACTGACTGGGTCGTTTGAAGAGTTGACCACATTCATTACAGTGTTCCGTCGCGCCCTTGTGGAGTGAGCGTTCGTGGCGCAGTAAAGCATCTTCTCGATTAAATGACCGTGCGCAGGTTATACAAGTATGTCGTGCACCGTTGTGGATGGAGGACTCGTGTCGTCGCAAATCTTCTGGGCGAGTAAATGACTTCTGGCAAGTTGTGCAAGATAACATGTCGGCTGTGGATCTGGAAATGATGAATGCCGTAAAAATTCTGGCTCTTATAGGCCAACATAGAAGTACCCGGATGTAGGCGCGGACGTCAGCGACAAGAACCCGGATGTACAAGAACCCGGATGTAAAAGTCCCGGATGTAAAAGTGCCCGGATGTTCAATTCACTTCAACCACTGGAAAATCTCCTCCCTCCTCGTGCGAAGATCACACCCGGACAAGGGTACACCTTCAAGGCAGGTCAGGCATCGCTGGCGATGGTAGCGGAGATCTCCGGGCTCTCCCCTGGTAGGGCTGTAACCCACACTGAAGAAATCATCAATCATTTCCATAGTTATGGGCGGGTATCTTTTTGTAACTCTTTTGCGGAGGCGAGCGGGAACCGGCACCTTTTCGTCAATCTTCAACGATTCCTCGTCTACCTTGGAATTGGCTGGCTTTTCCATTTGATCGGGTCTGGTACAGGTTGTGAGAAATGTACATCTAACATGCGTGTTTCCATATTTATAGTTAAGAGGCAAGGTCACCGTCCTATCGACCAATCAGAAGCCATCATTTCAGAAAGTTTAATCTTCATTCAGTGTAACCTGAACGTCTTCGGGCAATCCATGATACTGAAGCTCGAAGCTCTTACTTCTCTCATTCAACACTGAGATCAATCTCCTTCGGCTCTTCAATTTGCGGCGGCGAATCGACCTCCATGGGTTCTTCTATTCTCAGATGCATTCCCATAGAAACTAAAATATCCGGTCTCGAGAGTGGCGAGCGTGATCCGTGTATGACATTTCGGTGACGTCTCAATTGACTAGGATGCTTAAAGACTATATCACAATCCGCACATGTATGCATGGGTACTTCGTGGCGTGCACGTGTGTGACAACGCAAACTGTCCAGGCGATGAAAGCGCTTCGAGCAAGTTGTACAAGAGAACATATCGGCTGTGGATCTGGAAATGATGAATGCCGTAAAAATTCCGGCTCTTATAGGCCAACATAGAAGTACCCGGATGTTCTACAGTTAGGGATGTACAGAACCCGGATGTACCCGGATGTAAAAGTGCCCGGATGTTCACAAATGTACCAGCATCCCAGACTTCTATCAGGCCCAGGTCCAGAAGCTCTCATGTCAGTCATTGTGTGTGTGTATGCATGTGTGCGCCTGTGAGTATGCATCTGTGTGTGCGTGTGTGTGTGTGTGTGTGTGTTGGTGTGTATGTCTGTGTGTATGTGTCTGTGTGTATGTGTGCGTCTGCGTGTATTTGTGCGTCTGTGTATGTATGTGCGTGTGTGTATGCGTGTGTGTGTGTGTATGCATATGTGTATGCATCTGTGTGCGTGTGTGTGTATGCGTGTGTGCGTATGCGTCTGGGTGTGTGCTTGCGTGTGTGTATGTGTGTATGCGTCTGTGTGCATGCGTGTGTGTATGCGTCTGTGTGCATGCGTGTGTGTGTATGCGTCTGTGGGTATGTGTATGCGTGTGTGTATGTGTGTGTGCCTGCACACAGACGCATACACACATACACACACGCAAGCACACACACAGACGCATACGCACGCACGCATACACACACACGCATACACACACTTGCATACACACAGACGCATACACACAGACGCATACACACTTGCATACACACGCACACGCACACACACACACACTTGCATACACACACGCACACACACACACACATACACGCACACGCGTACACATACACACGCAAGCACACACACACACGCGTACACACGCACACACACACATACACACACTTGCATACACACAGACGCATACACACACAGACGCATACACACTTGCATACACACGCACACGCACACACACACACACACTTGCATACACACATACGCACGCATATACACCCACACGCAAGATATCTACAATTTCCGACTGACTGACCTCGCCCGTCTACGCAGCTACGTGGAAGCCATCTTCAATGACCAAGCTACGTCCTTCAAATTAAATCTGGCGTTTGGTTATGTACTGCAGCATAAGGAGATAGACCAAGTCCGATACTTTTACCCGAGCAGTAACATCCGGGTATTTGACCAACCGTTTACCATCATTAACCGGGCGTCGCTACAGTCCGTGCTGGACCAAGTGGACCAATTGGATGTCTTGGGATGGGCCTATGAACAGCGCCCCAACACCAAGTGGATAGTGGAGAGGGTCACCAATGTCACGTTTTTCGTGACCAAATTACGGAATCTTCCCATCGGATGAATGCATTCACCCATGTACTGATTGATACTCAGAATGCGCAAACAACTATCTGAGGATCTGTTGCCTCAGCGGTATCCTGGCCTGCCTGACGATGATTAGAACAAACGGTTCATGGCCGAAGATGGAACTTTCTGAAATGGTGACTTCTCACTGGACAAGAATACATCTAACGGATAGGAACGAATATGACAGATGCAAATGGTGGCCTCTGATTGGACAAGAGTCTTCTTGAGTTGTAAACATACCCAACGCGGCTCCCCCAGCGTGGGTATGATGTAATATTGGGGAAAATAAACTTTTTGAAAAAAAAACTTCTTGTTGTTGTTGTTCTCTCATGTGTCATCCTTGTTGTTGTTGTTCTTCTCCGGTCTGTTAAGGCGTAACGACGGACGTCACTGCATTTCGAAGAATTAGTGACAATTCCATGGAATATCTAGAAAATCAGAGCTTCTGAGCTATTTCACCAGGGCGTTGAAGCATTGAGCTTGGTGTTGGCGGGCGTTGCTACAAGATGACACCTCACACGACGCATTCGGACCAAGGATGGTCCATCTCTACACCAAATACCTTCCTTTACTGCCCCAAAATACCCGCTTTCGCTACTACTCGTACTGGTGACGTCACCAATGACGTCACAGATGCTGCGGACATGCCTCAAATCGGGGTGTACATCCCGAGAGCTACAACATGACACCTCCCACGACGCATTCGGACCAAAGATGGTCCATCTCTACACCAAATACCATCCTTCACTGCCCCAAAATGCCCACTTTCGCTACTACTCGTACTGATGACGTCACCAATGACGTCACAGATGCTGTGGGCAGCCCTCAAATCGTTGTCTACACCTCGAGAGCTGCAAGATGACACCTCCCAGGGCGCATTCGGACCAAGGATGGTCCATCTCTACACCAAATACCTTCCTTCACTGCACCAAAATGTCCACTTTCGCTACGACTCGTACTAATGACGTCACCGATGACGTGGACAGCCCTCAAATCGGGATCTACACCCCGAGAGCTACAAAATGACACCTCCCAGGACGCATTCGGACCAAGGATGGCCCATCTCTACACCAAATACCTTCCTGCACGGCCCCAAAATGACCACTTTACTTACTACAATCAACTGCGCATGCGCAGATTGACGCGACTTGCATTTAAAAACACGCCATTCTGACTCTACTCCACACAAGCTTCACTTTGTCACCTTCCACGACCCATTCGGACCCATAGCGGTCCATCTCTACCCCAAACACACACCCACATACCCCCCCAAAATGCCTGCTTTCTATACTACGGGCCAGACTGCGGATGCGCAGAATATTGAAAACGGACGAACTATTAGTTCAGTCGGATGCTCCTCCACGAGAGCTTCAAAATAAGACCTCATACGACACCATAGGATCATTAGGGGCTCACCTAGACCCCAACACGTCCACCCCGTATGGGCCTATACCCCATAGCCATGCAGTATAGGCCTATGGGCTTACCCAGGCCTCGGTGAACTTTTTCCAAAAATTTCACCGTTTCGTTTCGAAACCCTTCCCATCGTGTTCTAAATGACGAGACGTGAAAAACAAATCCAAACAACCCATATCACAATGAACGTGTGTGAACTTCCCAGGTTGAACCTATACCCCCATATAGCCAGTATGGGACTATATGGGCTATATGGTACTTTTCCAAAAATTTCACCGTTGCGCTCCGGGACCCTTCCCATCATGTTCTAAATGACGAGACGTGAAAAACAAGACCAAACAACCCATATCACAATGAACGTGTGTGAATTTTCCAGGTTGAACCTAGACCCCCATATAGCCAGTATGGGACTATATGGGCTATATGGTACTTTTCCAAAAATTTCACCGTTGCGCTCCGAGACCCTTCCCATCGTGTTCTAAATGACGAGACGTGAAAAACAAATCCAAGCAACCCATATCACAATGAACGTGTGTGAATTTCCCAGGTTGAACCTATACCCCCATATAGCCAGTATAGGACTACATGGGGCTATATACAGACCTCGCTGACTTTTCCCAAAAATTTCACCGATTCGCTCCGGGGCCTCTCCCATTGTGTTTTTCTCGGCGAGACGAGAAAAACGAGACCCCACAACCCACAGTTATACCCACAAAAAAAAATTGACCACCCCTCCCCCCATATAGCCAGTATGAGCCTATATACAGACCTCGGTGACTTTTCCCAAAAATTTCACCGATTCGCTCCGGGACCTCTCCCATTGTGTTTTTCTCGGCGAGACGAGAAAAACGAGACCCCCCAACCCATAGTAACACCCACAATTTTTTTTTACCACCCCTCCCCCCATATAGCCAGTATGGAGCTATACCCATACAGGCATTTCCCCGTATACTGTATATTGTACGAGCCCGTGTTCCGTTTTTTATTTATTTTTTTTTTACCTCCACGTGACCGCCACGTGACCGCCACAGAGGTCAAAGGCGTGCATGAGCGCGTCCTATACTTTAACCTGGGTTCCCCCTTAAATTTTACCCGGGGGAACAAATAAGTAGGTCAATAAGGCTTTAAATCACCTTTATATACTACTCGCCTGGAAGTATAATAAATAACTCATATATCAAACATAATTACACCTTATATAAGATAGACGAGTTTTGATTGGTTCTTAGCCGGGGCATTTACGGCAAATTCTCATCCACAAGTCATTCTCACGCGACTGTCAGGGGCATCGGGAAATTTGCATTCCGTTGCCTTGGCAGCGGGGTATTTGCCTAAAAGTATTTGCCGAATTATCAATTATCCCACCGCCTAATTATCTCCCCTGATGGCGATCTTCGCCGTCTTGTTTATAAACAAACATGACAGCGTTCACAGATAAGGCGACAGATTTGGAGCGTTTGCTGGCGATGAGATCGACTCGTTTCTGACTAGCAACGTCTTTTATATTACTTTGTATTATCTTTCTGTCTTCATCTACGCTTCTCTCCTCTCGACCATAGCGAATTTCCCTCGCTAACGCTCGGGAAATTTTCTATGGTCTTGACCGGGATATATCGCAAATACACCCCGAAACCTGGTATATCTGTATAATACCGTGCACTGAAATCAAACCATGATTGAGATACAATATACTGTACATAGCGACTTGGTAATCATTTAGAGCTAGGAGTCAGTATTCTGTCCGTATACCGGTGTGGAAGCAACCGTGGTCCGCCAGATATGAGGGTCCGGGGACCATGGTATCAGGGGCGTCGTTAGGGGGGGTCGTCCGGTGCGAACGACCCCCCCTTGGCCGCGCCAAAAAAAAAAAACAGAAGAAAAAGCAAAACAAAAAACAAAAACAGAGAAAACAAAAACAAAATAAAAAAAGCATAAAAACATAAAATAAAAAAAACATAAAAATTACAGATAGAGTGCCAAGACGTGTAGTGGTGTGTAAAAGGCCCGTTTTGTTTGTGTCAAACCAGGAAGTCAAATGGAGTCCGGCATATTCTTCAATATCGATGCGGGTTTATGCGAAACAAATGTGAAAATAGAACCATAAATCAATATACATTGTGTTCAGATTTGTTTCCGAGAAAACGGGTAAAACGCATCTCCGGCAACCGGAGACCCTGGAGCTTCCGGGGCCTAGGCGGCCCCTGGACCCTCGCCTGTCAGGCTGTGACGATCGCTCATTTCAGCTTTGTGTAAATGAATCGCTATCATATTGGTTCTAATGTTCCATCATGTAAAGGTCATCGTTTTTTTATGTGTTCTTTTTATGTGATAAATATAACTAAACAGTCAAATGGATTCAGGCATGAAGTATGATTTTTTCAATATCGATGAGTGTTTATAAATGCGAAACATACGTGAAAATAGAACCATAAATCTGCATGCATTACGTTCGAATTTATTTCTGGGAAAACTCTTAGAACGCGTCTCTGGAGATCTGGAACTTCAGAGCTTCCGGGGCCTAAACGGCTCGTGGACCCTCGCCTGTTGGGCTGTGAGGATTTCCTTGTTTTATCTGTGTGTGAATGAATCGTATCTGTAGGCATATTGGTTTCCCTCCCAAGAACTCCTCTCCTCTCATCATTTTGTATGTTTTAAATATAACTAGAACGTCAAATGGATGAAGGCATGAGGTGCGATGTTTTCAATATCGATGCAAGCTTATAATTGCGAGAAAAAAATCGTGAAAATAGAATCATAAATGTGCATGCAGTATGATCAGTTTTATTTCCGGAAAAACGTTCAGAACGCATCTCCGGCAATCTAGGACCCCGGAGCTTCCGGGGCCTAGGCGGCCCCTGGACCCCCGCCTGTTGGGCTGTGATAGTGGTCCCCAACTTTCAATTACGTTCCGACGCCACTGGGTTTAGCCTACGAGGTATATAGGCCCAAAGCGTTATTATTGTGTTTTCGACATGACAAAGAGAATAAAATATAATACTGATATTTGACAAATGACGTGTTATATTAATTGTTGGAAATCGCTCAGAATGCATCTACGGCCATCTAAGAGCTGTATAATATAACCCTAAATCTGCATACATTATGTTCAGATTTAATTCCGGGAAAACGCTTAGAACGCATCTCCGGCGATCTAGGACCCCGGAGCTTCCGGGGCCTAGGCGGCCCCTGGACCCTCGCCTAAAGTGCTATGATAATCGACGCCCCTTTGAAAAATCCTAGCGACGCCCATGGGCATCTGGATCTGGGTGCCCAGATCCAGATACGAACGTCCTCCCTCGGAAACAGTTGTCCCCCTATCAGCAGAAACCAGGGTCCTGATGTCGTTGGTGTCCAGGTCACTGAAATCTAGACAGGAATGTCCCTTCTCATATGTAGGGCCCGGACCATGGCATCTGGCGGACTATGGGCGCTTCCACAGCTATGGAAGTCCTCAGAGTCCGGCATTCCACAGAGTCCGGTTGACCTATATATGAAACTAAAGGAATAGTAAAGACTAGAAATTCTGAACAGAGGTTCGGCCAGCAAATCGGTGGTGCAGTGGGTAAAGGCATAGCCGGTGGACAGTGCAGCAGAATGTAAAATTGCCAGTTCGATCCTAGTCGGGGTCAGTTGATAATGTTTGATTTTCTGCATTTCTCATGTACAGCTTTAGTTCGTCTTGCAAAGTTATACCGTCGCATCTTTGTTAAATATATATATATTTTTTTAGAAAAAAATAATTTTATGTATTTAAGTCAATATACATATTTACGATGGCCCATATACGACATGCTATTAATATTAGTTTTGTATATAATTTTTTTCAGTTTGGGTGGGGGGGATTCTTTCACTCCTTTCTCTCCACCCAGGTGCAAACGTTTTCACCCTGGTGGAAACCTGTTTTAACACAGGTGAAATCATGTTTTCACCCAGGTGAAAATCTTCTCAACCTGGTGAAAACGTTTCCACTCAGGTGAAAACCTTATCACCCAGGTCACTGGAAAATTTCCATCCGGGCGAAAACTAAACCAAAAGAAGCAAACCTACAACTAAAAAATAATACAAAACTGGAAAAATAGCAGGTCATATATGGGTCGCCGTACATCTTCAATATGTCGTAGAACACCGTATACAAGTACTAGGGATCCTTCTTTCCGCGCTGGGTTAATTTTCGCACGCATATGATTTTGTGAATGTTGCGAAATCAGAAAGAAACACGAGATATTGAGATATCTAATGAAAATGAAAATGTATTTGCGAACATTTACGAAGTGCACACGACTACTTGCCATTATTTCACGATGTCTTGCGAATACGTACGAAGGTTGTACGACGTTTTTACGACGTTGTTATGACAGTTTGGGTCAAATGTTTACGATTACTTCGTATACCATCGTTTCCTGTCGTAAGTTATCGTAACTATTCGTATTTATTTTTGACATGACGATTATTAACGGAACTGTTACCAATAAGGCGATTAAATTACGCCTTAATTAGTTCAAGCCCGTAGGCTGGTTTGGCAACGGGGGGGTTCGGTAGAGAATATTTCGGAACTCCTAATGCGAGCGCCGCAGGCGCGAAGCCCGGCTAGGGGGGTCCGGGGGCATGCCCCCCCGGAATTTTTTGGAAAATTTAGATGCCATATGGCGCATTCTGGCGCATTTTGACAGCATATTTTCGACATCCGCCAACTGCATTTTTTCCGACTGATAAATTTAGTATATGACTATAATCGACTCGTTGTGTGAATGATAATCTTGTCGACTGGGAGATGGTTAATATTCAACAATGGGAAACCCCCTTTGATCAAGATTATTATCATTAACTCCTCACTCCGGTGTGGTGGCTAAGAGTGGGGATAAGTGTCCCGTTTCCTATCTTTTTATTGAGTGAAGAGTGTCCTACCTCTGGAGATATCTGGAGAAGAGTGTCCTTGCACTCTTAATATGGGATATTGTTAGCATCCACACCGGCCTGCCGATATATTTGTGCCATTTCAGTTCACACTTGTTACGATCTGGTAAAGAGATGGATAAATCACGCCAGCAATTCCTCCGATTGAGCCATCCTATTATCAAGGAACTGGTCCATGTTTATTACTGTATATTTCGCCGCTATCTGTCATAAAGAAAATATGTCAACCAGCAAAGACTTGATCACGTTAAGAATAACAATGTACAGCGCCGGCGGAAGCTCCCAAAAAGTGGGGGGGGGGGGGGGCTCGACTTTCATAGCACTTCAGGCGAGGGTACAGGGGCCGCCTAGGCCCCGGAAGCTCCGCGCTCCTAGATGGCTGTCGACGCATTCTGGCCGATTTCCGGCATACAAAACGACGTATCATCACTATATAATCAACTGCATTTTGAAATTGTTTTTGTGATTTTTTCTCGTCATTTAAAAGAAAAATTGAGTTGATAACTTTTGAATGTAAAAGAAGTATTTTTTCCTTTCCAAAATTCGAACTATACGCAGTGATCTCGAAGAAAGTAACATTTCAGCAGAGGGTTGGAGAGCGCTGACGTGTTTGAAGAGAGATATGTGAACACAAAAAAAGAAATAATATGAACGCAATTTTGATTTCTAAATTTGATAAGCAGATAATCGTCCAATAAAGCGAATGCAATTTCTATGTAAATTAACATCTAAAACAGTTATTGGTCATTGTGAACGGAACAGAAGAATGAGCAAATCAGAGCATTTAACCCAAACAGCAACGTGACCCTCCAGTGCAAAGTCACCGCTCCGTGAAAACCTGGCCTACAGGGCGGCGCAAAGCGCCGCGGGGGAAAAAACCGGCCTGTTTATCTGGTCACATTAGGACCAAAATCATGAAAAAGTTACCCAGCTTTTGTTGAAACTGGGGGCGGGCGGTGGGGGGGCTGAGCCCCCACCCTCTCCAACTGAATGTGTAGCAATGCCAGGGAGGTCAATCGCTCCTGGCCCATGGATGCCCGCATGAAGGTCCTTCCGTGCACTCTGAATTTTTTTTTTCCCCCGGCAGCGGAACTCGGTCTGCTCTGCGGGGGGGTGCGTACGCACCCCCCGAACCCCCCCAGCCTACGGGCCTTACGATGCATTACAACGTAGTTACGACGACTTACGATTATTTACGATAAAATTACGAATATTTGAGACTTAAAGCAAAATCGCATTTTGAAATTAACGCGGCGATAAAACCGAGGCGACGATTTTCTTACGAATTGAAGCGATGGCTTACGAATCATGGCGAATGTCTTTACGAATAGCTTACGAGTATCTTACCAATACATACGATCTTAAATCGTCAAGCTTCGTAAATGAGCTCGCCTAAGGGGACTTGGGACCAGGCTTGTTCGCTAGTACTACTTATGACTTCTCGCATAGTCAGGGCGAAATTGAAATATTTTACGATATGCAAATATAATGCTCAGGGTCTTTTCATATTCGGTCCGTATCTTCCGAATGCGGGATATCCTGAACGATCTCTCCGGACATTTCAAGCTGACTCGTCGTTCTTGAAGTAGAATCGGGTCATTTGTTTGTAGGAGCATACCATAAAATATAAGTTTTAATTTGTTTTCACATTAACCGTAAAGGTAAAGGGGCGCATCTGGTATCATTAAAAAATAATCAAATAAATAAAACATAACATAAATGCAAAATAAAAATTGTCACGACATCTACATGCATCTGATTATTGCATTCATATATGGCACATCTGCGAAATTAATGGATTATATTGAGTACACTGAAAAAAAAATTCTTAAATTTAAGGAATATTCCCCGACTATTACACCGGCGGAATATTCCTTAAAATTCAATAAGGAATATTCCGTAGCATGTTAAGGAAATTCCTTAACATGTAATTCCTTAACATGTTAAGGAATATTCCTTAGTTATGTTGAGGAATATTCCGCTGGTGTAACAGTCGGGAATATTCCTTAAATTTTTAAGGATTTTTTTTTCTGTGTATCTGATCAGGTGTGTATAAAAGCTGGCCACCTGTCCACAATCAGACCCATGTCATCCTTAGATCCTGCCGATAGTCTGCGATATTTGGCCAACAATATCGACAAGTACGAAGCCGAGAAAAGTCAGCAAGAGAAACGTTCCATACGTCGAGCTGCTCAAGGGAATTATCTGGTAGCTGTATGCCAACAAAATTCCGTTGTTTTGATCATTGAAAGTGAATATATTTATTATGAGTTTTATCTTTGATTGTTTGAGCGAGATACTATTCTTGTTTGGTATAATCCATTTACAGAGAAATGCGAAAAGTGAGTCCTTGTGACCCGCAATTAATATATTTTGTAGACTTTATATATGGCTAATATGTATACATTACCGGTAGTTCAACCTAAGGCGCTCGCAAACTAATGGTGTATTCGTGACAAACACCGGGTATATTTGCCTATTCCATCCAAGATTGAATAAGGGTAGCCCATAGGGGACATCGATAATTTCTTCTTTTTTCATTTTTTTATTACATTTTCTGCATTCATTGGGGATGGTCTTGATTTTCGCCTATTTTCTACAAACAGATTTTAGCTTTTCACATGTTTTCTTTACATTTTTGTCATTTCTAGTAACGTCGTCATAATTGACTTTATTTTATTTTTTTCAACGAAAACCAAACAAAACTCTTGGAAACGTTTACACCGTTTTGAACATTAGAGTAAATCGATTTTTGATCAAATTTTGCGAAAAATGTATTCATGTAATTTCTCCAAACAAAAATGCATGATGAATCAACCGTGATTTTACCCTTGATCCTCTGCTCGGGAGGTTATGTAAATAGACTCCAAATGACCCTAGTATGATAAACTACAAATTCACGGAGTGTCAGCTCTCAAGTTGTTGTCGTTCCGCAGATTGCGCAGAAAGTTTGGTGGGGGGGGGGGCGAATGTCCCTCCCTCAGGCCTGGTAGGGTTAAACAAGGAATTGTTTGCATAAAATAGTCCAAGATATATAGAAAACATACAAATTTGACCCCGTCTTTGGAAGACCCACGGAATATGCCGTTAAAAGAATACAAGTAGTGGCCTAGTTACCCCCACTGAATGGCAGCTTCCACACCTTTATAGAACAATTACATATCGCGACTTGCATTCGTGGAAACAGAAGAACGTGTTATTTCTCGTGTTGACTTGTTGTAACGTATGCTCGCCAATATGTTGTATTCTTCATTGTAGTGAACAAGCTCCCACCGGACAAGCAAAGAGGCGAAAAATCAGGAGGAAAAGCCCTTAGGTGTGATGCAGTCTTACCTGGCTATTTCTTAGCATAAATTTCAAGATTTTCTGTTAAAATTATCTTGTTTTTTCATTTCATTTTCGTCCTCACTCACCTCCTGAGTAGGAGGGAGAGACAGAGAGAGGGAGGCTTAGGGCGTAATTGACCTACTTACAACCGGTGACGTCAACAGGTCACTTTCAGCCTTTGTAAGGTCACTCCCGGTTCCGGTCACGCGATCGGAAGTGCACAATAGTGGAAATGCGCACAATAGCGGAAATCATGCGCAGGGTTAAAGGTCACTTTATGTCACATGACCGGAACCGGTAGTGACTTCACAAAGGTCAGACGGAAATGATCTGTTGGCGCCACCTATCGGAACCAGGTCAATAACGCCGTAACTCCCCTTTCTATACTACTCTCTGGTAAACATCTTCACGTGTAAACTGGATGGAAAATCGGAAGTAGTAATCGAGGCGGACACTGGGCTCCAGGTTAGGACTTTCGTCTCCTGGAAGCCAGTGTCCCAGGACATCCAAATCCAGACCTGAATGCCCGACGGACAATTAAATCCAGATCTTAGTGTCGACGCGAGTGTCCCCCGGACACTGGATGCATGGGGCCACCGTTTCCATCACACCAGATCCTGGTTTAAATTAAAGACTGATCCGTGATAAAGATTTGACAATACGATCGTACATCATGGTGTCTTGCCGGTATCATTGAAAACTATTAAACGCTTCTCCTTTGAAGGAAAATATTTGTATGTTTATATATTAGTTTTGCATATGTGAATAGTGTACATACATACTTGGACATTTGTGCCAGTGTTGTTCTAAGAAATTATGACTTTCGATTATGGATGCTAATGAAACTACACGGCCCTGCCCTGATGAAGAAACATTATCATGTAAGATCTTCAGAATGATTAGGCCTACAGCAGAATTTTATTCTAAGCAGCCCCCAATTAGCTTCAAGTTAGAATTTGGATAAATCTATAACTCCGATTTAAAACGTAATACCATATTTTTAAATCAAAAACACGTTTCAAAACACCCTAAGACTATAAATATATAAGGATTTCATGTTATGTCTTGTGAACCAGTGGTCTGGAAAAGTAGTGCCAGGTGCTTTTCCAAGCCTTCCGTCTCTGTCAGAATTAACATCATGATATACATAAGAAATCTATTTAGATTTCTGTTTCAGTTGGTCAACTATTCATTCAGCTTTTTTCACCGGTCAATGAGACACACCGTTTATCATACTCCGTTGAATCAGCCTCGGTCGTGGTCTGAAATATGGGAAAATGTAGTTCATATCTCATTGGCAATGGCCATACCAAAATCCATGGTGCTCTTAAAATGTTACTTTTGCAATTCGAGTGATAAGCATTGAAGCATTGATATGCGTCATAGGTCATTGTAATGTGCATAATCTATTGCTTCTACATACCTTTCAATAAAGTACCATACTTTATTACATTAAAAGTATCATGTTAACTGTACAACCATATTTTGATACGTTGTACCAAGGTATAATACCAATGGTTACATGTACCATGGCAGACAAAAATGGTATTATACCATGGTAAGATGGCGGTACATCCGTACCATGGCACAGTATACCATGAAATATCCGTGACGTGCTACAGTCTCATATTGCCTTTGTGCATTATTTACTGTGGTAAACCATGGTACTTCAATATGGGTTGTAATAAATACATTTCACTGAATTCCATTACCACATGTGTTACAATACCAATGCCGGTGCAATAGATGGTGTTCACCAGTCTCATTGTATAAATCGTTAACTTTTTTTTTTTTTTAAATATTTTTATTATTTTACATATATACAAAACATATACATAGACGATCACTTGTACAAATACAAGCTACACAAAAACAAAACAGACATACATACAAACATAAAATGAGCCGGATGCAATACTTAATTAGTTATACCCCACCGATATTTATACAGAATAGCTATTTCAAGAGTCAGTATTTTTTTGGATTTATTTGATCAGCCCTTAATAGCTGCTCACTTAAGGGAGATAAACTGTATCGCTAAAATAGCAAATCATGTAACAGAACCTGTAACTTGACAGCGAAGTTTTCAATTGAGAAATTATATAAAAACTTTCTTTTCTTACTATTTTAATTCTTAGAAATACTAATATTATTATACTACAAGTTTTCTGTGGAAGGCTTGAAGAGATGCTTAAACAGAGCCCACTTGTCGTATTTTTCTTCAACCATGCAAATGTTTTTGGTGAGCACTTCGTAGTTGCATTGCTTGCCAATTTTACTTAAAAGCACATGAAATTCATGTTTTCTACCAGAGATTTATTAGAGTAAATGTATTGTGGCTAGTTGGTAAACCATGATGGTGTTGAGGGCACATTGTTTTCTATCCCAACCCAAAATTATATTTTTTTCAGTAATTGTGTCCTTCATTTTCATTTTTTCTTGCAGCCATTTCTCCAGATCCTTCCACAATCTTTTAACATGCGTACAATAAATAAATAGATGTTCTATTGTTTCCTTTGCTTCTTTGCAGTAGTCACATAGTTCACTCTGACTTAGTGAGATTTTATATAGGAAAGATTTCGTTGCTGTAATACGATGGAGGATCTTATATTGAGTATCTCTTAATTTTGTATATTTGTACCAATGAAAATTCGAAATAAATGCGTTTTTCCAGTCCGTGCTGTCAGTTTGTAAGATACTTTCCCATTTCTCCTCAGCATTTGATTTAAAAATCACTATTTAATACGTCGTAGAAACGCCTGCATCCCTTCCTTGCGCCTGCCAAAACACTTAGACTCTGTGGAATTACGGGTGTATACAAATGTTTTTTTACACAGAAGAGACTCTATAGATACTTTATCTATCCAACATTTACGTATGTTCTTCATTAGTTTAGCAAAGTCTAGGTATGTTCCTTTTACGTTGTATTTCCCTTTAAAGTTATCAAAACTCATTAGCTCGCCATTTTCATTCAACAAATCAAGTCATATAGTATAATAAATAATACTGGTCCTAGGGGGCCACACCTACAATAACACTGGTGAAAACCCAGACTCCTACTTGCCCGTATGGTTTTTCTAGGTTATCCCTATTATCCATGGTTTAGTATCTGCGGGTGCAAGTTTCGGGTTATTTTAGGTCGAAAATTCTTATTTCTGACCAGCGAAACCCTCATCAGGGAGCCTACGCATTGACAGATATGGTCAGATTTTTGCCTTTTTCAGTATTTCACAGCATATACCCCAACCTGGACAGACGCCTTGTAGATGTGTTCAAGCAATGAAGGTTGAAGGTTCATCGGTCCGTGATGACGAAAAATGCGACATTGACCACCCGCTCCACAGTGTATCGGGTGTGAATTAGGTCGTTGCTTATTAGCCCATGCCAAGGCATCCAATTGGTGCAGTGGGACCAATGCAGCCTCCAGCGACGCAAGCCCATTGATGCTAAAAAGTTGGTCGTTGGATGTTGACGTTGGGGTAGTAATACCGTAGGTCCACTATGGACCGGCGTTGACCCCAAAACGTCCATTGAAAGATCCTGTTTTGTACTAGTGCCCGAGTGCGCCTGCCGAAATTGACACAGAGTCTCATTCTTACAGCGCACCCCCAATTTCTTTATCTATACATTAATATAAGCCCCCCCCCCGCGCAATTTGACGCCTCACCCCCAGTTATTGTGTTGCTATACAAATTACGCCGACTGAATGTGAATGAATAGGGGTTTCATATACTACTATGTTGTTTTTTTCCATTCTAGGATTCACAGACCATTGAAGACGATGAAACGCAAGAGAATCCTGAAAAAGAGAAAGCCTTTCCTGACTCAAGGGATTTATTTCATTCGCAAGAGACCCAGGTACCGATGTATATATATATATACTTTTCTTTTGCGCATGCGGATATTGACACAGAGTCTCATTCTTAGGCCGCACCGCCAATTTCTTTATCTATACATTAATATTACCCCCCCCCCCTCCGCGCAATTTGACGCCTCACCCTCAGTTATTTACGCCGACTGAATGTGACTGAATAGGGGTTTCATATACTACTATGTTCTTTTTTCTATTCTAGGATTCACAGACATCGGAAGAAGATGAAACGCAAGAGAATCTTAAAAAACAAGAAGCCTTCCCTGATTCATTTCATGCGAAAGAGATCCCGGTACAGATGTTTATTTGTAGAATTACGGGTGATATACCATATTATCAATGAAGTTAAAATGGTGAAAATTTTCAACATTTACTAATAAACACGATAATAATATACACAACACAAGTTCATAATTATGAAATGTAGAATTGTTCACATACACTGAATATTCCCCGCATTGGTA
>JAVTVY010007297.1:0-46909 GCA_036873755.1 Hanleya hanleyi | reverse complement strand
AGGCTCGGTACGGGTACGTATTGGTGGACGTACTGATGAGTTTATCGTTCAGACCTATATCCACCTGTTGGAACAAGGAGTGCAGCCAAACATTCACCGGGCCTACTGGTGCATCGACCGCTATCTCCGTCCCGTCCATCTTCGTTATTTTGGCTTTCACGTACAAGTAGGTGTGGGCTAAATCCAGGCAGGCCGTATCTTTGTTTTCAATGGTAAATTCTACGGGCCCCATCCCCGTCAGGCTAGCCAGGGGTCGATGTTCTACCCAACGTCCTTCGCCTATACTCGTTTGGGTGGGTGGAACAGTCCACAAATCCAATTCACTGTTGGTAGACGGACACGACTCGGAGTGAATGAAGGCCATTATGCGAAGATGTCTCTCCTACTATGACTTCTCTTCTTTTTCTTCTTCTGGGGCGTAGTCCTTCTCCTCTGGGGTGTTGGACGTTGAATGAATGGGGGCAGTGTGGGTCTTTGTCTTTTAAGGGCTTTGGCGATCAATACACTTCCCGCTTCTTTAGCCCGGCGTTTCAAGGCTTGTCGGGGTGCTGTGCCTTCCATCACATCACCGGCCACGCGCAATCCACTGCGTACCGCTTGTTTTCCCACCGCTTTCACACCCCGTGTCACCATGGGTAAAAACGTTTTCATAATGCTGCCCAGAATGTTCCCCAATCCGTGACCGCGTTGCATGCGTGCCCCACTAAACACGGGCAAGTTTCCCCCCGTTTGTTTCTTGTAGTAGTCGGCATAGCTGGGTGTATGGCACTGGTAAGGCACGTACATTATACGAAGTGAGGAGAGCGAGCTTGTCGGAGAGCAAGTGTCAGCACCACTTTTCCTCGTTCGAATGGGATTGGACGTCCCCTGTCATCTCTTATATCCACCGTGATCGTGTTGATATCGGTATGTCGTACGGGCAGGTACATGATATGGTTGAAACTCTCGGTGGCTTGTTCGCCATACGTCTTGGTAATGGGCACCACCCGTAACAGAGGTGTGTTCACATCACCCACAATATGACTGTCCACGGCGTCCGAGTAGACGTACAGTGCGTACATACCTACTTTCATATCCATCAAATAATCCCCGTTGACAATGGTGGATCCCTTGTAGACGGAGTGAGGCATCCTTAAGATTTGCTGTAGCATAGGACTGAGTTTCACTTTCGCGTTTTCGGTCAGCATGATAGAGCTCCTGTCGTTGTGTACGTTGACATCGAAGAATATCTCTCTCTTGATGTTCAAAGCTATCAGGCGTGTTGCAGCACCCGTGCTGAACTTTAGGGCTTTGTACTCCATCAAGCCATTCAGAGCCTGTATGAACGTCTGCGGTGTATCGTATTGGCCTTGAGGGAGAATGAGTTTGTAGACTTTATCTTCGTAGGTCACTTCGTACCATACTTCTCCGTCTTGTACGTTGTACCATGAATAAGGATATTGAATATCTACCAGTCCACATTCCCAGCGTCCCGGTAAATGTAACGGTTGGGGTAATTGTGTGACATACTTGGTCAAGGTGTTGTCAGGAAACACATCGAATGAGCTATTACTGGGCAACGTCACGTAAAACATGACGACGACGACTGAGTTGTTCTGGCTTCTGCACCGGGGTTTTATAGGAGTTATTTGTGTCCTTAGTAAGGTTCCCAGCCCTTGGGCGCCTGACCTCGGCGTTGTGACCGTCGCGGTGACTTAGCTCTGGGGCTTTGCAGGGGATGGCGTGGTAAAAGGGGTGACGAAGTAGGTACCCGCCGTGCGGGTGTTTTGGTCGGCGTGTGCGGTTGCCATTCACCACGTTCCCAGATAGGGGGAAGTCGAGAGGGAGCTTGCATCCAAACAGGTGACGAAGTAGGTGGCCGCCGTGCGGGTGTTTTGGGTGGCGTGTGCGGTTGCCATTCACCACGTTCCCGGGTAGTGGGGAGGCGTCGAGAAGGGGCTTGCATCCACTTCCAGCGTTCACGATTTCCTACCAATTCTTGAGGGGTGTGCGTGTCTTTTAACCCCTGAGCAAAGGCTTCCCAGCCCGGTGGATTAGAGTGTTTGCGAGAACGCACCATATCGTTGATTAAATCCGTGATATGAGTCCCCGGCACCACTTGATCGCGAATCAGTAGGTTTCCTTCCGCATTCCACCCCATATCGGCATTCTGTTTCACCCGATCCAACAATAAACGGGCCTTGATCTTGTAGGCTTTAGGCACACTGGCCAATACTTCCTGTTCCAGCTCAGGTGAGGCCGAGGATGACGGTGGTGGTGGTGGTGGAGATGTAGTGGTGGTGGAGGTGGGTAGTGGCGTACTAGTACTACTTCCTCTATGTTGATCCATAAACGTCTGGTACCGGTTCAGCGTATGATGGTAGAGTTGAATTTTCTCGTGATCGGGCAATGGACGTTGCAGTATACTATTCATCTCTTCATCTAAAGACTGGAGTTTTTGCACGGTGGCCGGCACGGGGTAGGGAGATTGTAAACTCTGTAACAGTCGAGGTTCGACCAGCATCATTTTTTTCGTATGCTCCATGTTTTAGCGTCCTCCTCCCAAGATGGAACCGAGTAACGGGCCTAGTACCGTAGCGGCTAAGGGAGCCAAGAGTGCGCCGAGAAATCCACCGCGCTGTAACACCTGTTTCTTCTGCTTGACACTGCCCGTTTTCTTCACCAACGTTCGGAGACCCGCCTTGTGCCGTTGCAATTTCCCTTTCTGCAGAGGACTGAGGGGTACATTGCCTTTTAATACATTATGAGCGACTTCACACAAACACCGGACCAAGTCCGCATCCGCGCCGCGCACCAGGGCCCGGCCCACTTCCGGGGGCGCGCTGCGTAATACCCGCAGAGCGGGCGCGTGCTTGCGTACGCGTGCAGACATGATGCTTGAATGACGGCTCGAGTCCGTGGTCTTCTTCTTTTATCTTCATTTGGGGGTGTACACCGTCTGTAGTTCACCGGGAAAAATCAGGGTACGCAATCGCAGGGGGGAGGGCGTGTCTTGTTTCAAGTCGATGAGGAGATATCCATGCGCAGGTTGGGTCGCATCTTCAAAGGCTTCTCGTACAAAGGCCGTGTTCTTAGGGTACATCTGTTGAGCTAGGTGGGTAATTTGTGACGCGTCTCTGGGGTTTTTGAATAACACCACATACTGAGCATTCAAACTAATGTTCCGGTGTTCTTTGTTCTTACTGAAAAGATTCTGTACGATGTAAATAATGCTCAATCGACGATGATGGCTGCCTTTGGTAAAGAGACGGGTGATTCGACTATCCGTTTCCGTCATGAGATCGTCTACCACCACCAAGGTGTCTGGGGGTAGTTCCTCAGGCGGTAAACCTTCCACTAAGGTGACTCCTGGGACACGGGCCAGTGCCTCGTACGCGGGCTGCCAAGCGCCATAACACCACAGGATACGCGCTAGAGGCGGTGAAATCAGGGCTGACCCATGTTGGATGAGACGTTGAACAAAATGTGATTTTCCCGACCCGGTCGGTCCAGCGATGAGGCACGTGAAGGGATGCTGCCATCGTGGGTCCATTTTTCTTTAGGGGTTGATTCGACGTTTAGAAGTCAGTTGTCGGGGATGGAAGATTTTGTCGGGGCCGACGCAGAGGATAGTACTCGAAGGGATACCGTTGTCGGGGTAAATGGTGTGATTCACGGGGATCCACTTCAAATCTGTTTAGCGGCGTCGTGGTGGTACTAGCGGGTAGAGTGGAAGGCTCGCTTGTCAGGGATGATGATGATGGAGGCTGATGTGGAGTAGTACGGATCGTCGTTGTGGGTTGGATGTAGCGGGGTAACGTGATAGTAGACGATGTGGTGGTAGGTGTCTGCGTTGAGACGTGCCGGACCCTTGACGTCTTGGCTGGTAGTGGGGTCGTGGTGGATGATGCAGAACGCAGGGTGTTGTAACAGGATATCACGTACGATAAATCGTAGAACACACCGGTAAATAACGTACCCAGCACCACGACTAGACACAACACACTACCGACTTGTGCTTTTCGAGTTCTTAACAGTACGGGTAGACGACGTGTGCTATCCATGGTACAAATCCTATACTGAAGGCGGGGGGGTGATAGGCGTTAGAATTTATAGACGTTTCATGTCACGGCCGGATATCCAGGAATTAAAGGAACGAGGCCAGCCTTGCCATTTGACGAAATGATAGGGAATCCCACGTCGACGTTCCGTTTTCAAAATCTTTTCCACCGTGTAGTAGTCTTTCGATGTTTTCACTATGGGTTGTAATTCTGTCTCGTAAAACGTGCCTTGCAGTCTCTCGCCTTGTAGATCTTCCAGTTGATAGACGTGGGGTTGTCGAGGTTTATGACGCACGATGACAAAATGTTCTTCACTCCAATTGGGTAAATACCCTTTTTCAAATTGTCCTTTCACTTTACTGATCCGCACTACATCGCCCCGTTTGTAACGGGGTGCCGTCAAGGGTGGACTGGAGGAGTACAGCGTAGCCCGTACTTGATGTTCGTTCCGCTCTGTCACAGTCCGGGGGGCTCGCTGGATACTGCGATGATAAGCCCGATTGTAGCCTTGCACCAGTTGAGAGAGTACATCCAGGTAGCGTCGTGTGTTTTGAGCCGTAAAATATTTGTACATGCGGCCTTTGAAGGTGCGATTAAAGCGTTCCACTACCGATGCTTTCGTCTCATTATAGGTGTGAAAAAAAAATACCTTCTTTTTCTTAAGAAAGGCTTGAAAGGGTCGGTTGAGAAATTCTGTGCCTTCATCTGTTTGTAAATAAAGAGGTTTGCGCCCCGTCTTGAAAATCTGCTGGAACGCGGCTATGAGATTCTCTCCTGTTTTGGTACGCACGGGTAGGACCCAGGCATATTTGGATAGAATATCGATACACGTCAATATGTATCGATTTCCATTATTGTCAGGTGCAAATCGACTCATGTCCACTAAATCCGCTTGCCATTGCGCGTCGATCCCTCCTACGATGACTCGGTTACGACGAAAATGACGTCGGGCAGCTCGATGCAAACTGTAGGTGTCCTGAGTTTTTAACCAGTCTCGAACTTCACTTCGACTGATCCCTTGGGCCGCTCGAGTTAATGCTCCCACACCACTATAGGCAGCTGCACTCGTTGGATTATAATACAAATCAGATAATACTTGGTTAATCTCCTTTTTTCCCGTCCGCCGCCGCCGCATCATGGACTTCGTTCGCCCCGTCCGTATCGATCTCTTCATAGGGTGACACTGACTCTCTAGCCGCTGTGCATTCTTTACATATAATTTTTTTCCGTCTGTAGTAGTAACTGGTTGACAGTCACAAACTTCTGTCTCACGTCGTCTTTCATTCGGTTCAGCGAACGCCTCTTCTATAGCACGAACCCACGATAATTGTTCAGGGGTTCGATCGTCCGGTGACATTAACTGGTCGACAATAGGCATTATTTTCTTCAAGGCTTCCCGCACAGAAGGCTTTAGGCTAATACTGCACTTATCTTTGTACCGGCCTACACGTATACGGTCGTTGGGTAGGGTATACACATACATGGCATTATCCAGATGAACGAGCTCGCCGTCCAATTCCCCGCTCAATACCCGTTTTAACTTATTCCACCCATCACGCTGTAATGTCACTGGAGTCCATAACATTTCAGCCGGTGTCCAGTAAATAGCTAGATGGTCTTCCGCCAGTTTGATTTTATCTGCATAAACGTATAACCGTACACTCGGTGTAAGAGGCAAGATGGCATGTAGTGGAAACGACATGCTTGCTCTCAATGTCCAACTGATACACACTCTGTCTCTTCCCCTGGTATTTATAGGCTCTATTCTGTGAGAGGCGGGTCGTGTGCAGAGAATACTTTATCCACCACGGGAACTATTTTTTGTAAAGCCGTCCACAGATCGGGATCTAAGGTAAATCCGCCTCGTTTGAGCGAGATCAATCGGGCAAAATAAGGTCCGCGAAAAATGTATACATCGTGATCCAGATAAATACTATTTCCGTCCAAATCACCAAACAACACACGTTTTAAGGTAGTCCAGCCTTCGGGACATAATGTGATACGTACGGGCTCTGGGACGCACCAGCAACGCGAATCATCATCAATGAGATCGATGCAATCAGGGGATATTATTATGGTACAACCCGGGGTGAGTGTGCGGGTAATGATCGATTGGTTTTCCGGATAGAGTACATCGTCAACTTCGGAAATAATAGCTTTCATCGCCGCCCATAATGGTGGCCAAAGTACAATTCCGCTTCCGCGACACTGTTCTAACCGGGGAAAAAATGAATTCTCTCTAGTCCGCCGCAGGTACACATCGTCCCCGACAGGCATAAAATCCACTTCGGGTTCTTTACCTTGTAAAACACGTGTCAATTGCGTCCACCCGGCCAGGCTTAAAGTTAATTTCACCTCGATCGGGTGTTCCTCGATAAGGTCCAATTCATGTTCATATACAATAAGAATCACCTTAGACGTCACTTGAAAGAAGGCGAGCTCTTTGCCCCGCGATGCCATACTGAAGAATGACAAAAATATTAGCCCGACACACATGTATATAGAGCGATTCTATTTTTTCATTGTTAACCCTATCTGGCCTGGGCTTTGCCAGGTAGGGTTAAAATAAAAAAAATACCCGGGAAAAATATTTAACACTGCAATTAATTTTTTAAACGCTTCCTGAGTGCATCAATTAATAGTCTGGACTCATACGAAGATAAAAAAAATAAAATTAATGCATGGCTAGACGAGAATATCACGTCCTGAACATTATCAGAACAATATATAGGGCTGTGAGCAAGTGAAACCCGGAGAAAATAAAGGGATAACTCTTACGTGCCAAACGCGATAAGGGGGCGATACTCTGCAGTGACAAAAGGCATTTTGAACGACGGAAAACATGAGGAGAGGAGTTTGGTTGAGCAAATAATGAACAGGGACGCAACTCTGTTTTTGACCTCAATATTCAAGCGGGACCGCGTAAAATGTGCTTTTCGCACCGTAAACCAGGCACTGTTTTCTTCATTTTTTCTACAGTTCTCACGATCGAAACGCGCTGAAATTTTCAGGGCACTCGTATCGAATGATAAGTGATCCCCATATTGGCGACCGCTAGAGAAATTATTCATACGAAACCACTAGAGCTGGCTTAACTGCTTTCTCGGCCGTCCGCGTTTTTTTTAGCGTTCGCTAGTATTATTAATACGAAACCACTAGAGCTGTGATTACACAGCGCGTGACTTTGGAAAAATTGCATCGCTTGTGTTTTTTCACCGTAAACCAAGGCTCTGTTTTCTTCATTTTTCTACAGTTCTTACGAACGAAACGGGCTGGAATTTTCAGGGCACGCGTATCGGGTAATCAGGGCTAGACTGGCTCTATTTTTAATGCAGAAAATGAATTTATTTTTAATGGACCGGGTTTTCTGTATTTTCGTACCGGCTCGAGAACCCACTAAAAAATTAAAAAACATGACGTAAACAAGGGCTAGACGGTTGAAATTTTTAATAGGAGCCCCTGATTTATCTGAGAAGAATTAGAACTAAAAATTCTACGGGGGACTGGTATGTATTGTAAAATGATACGCGTTTATAATTCATAATGAAACACACGTCAATTTTTCATGAGCTGACAGAATGGGACCGCTGTCGCACACGTCCGCGCGATGTGCATAAATACTCGCCCCTCTGGAATAACTTTACCATATTTTTTAACAGTCTAACGTTACAATAGGCGGTTATTTATTAATTTTTAGTGATTTTTAAACCCGTAAGGTTCGTGTAAAGTGGTATGAAAAACCCAGGTACATGGAAAATAAATTGATTTTCCTGGTTAAAAAAATTACGTGTAAACTATGGGTTAGTCTTATAATAGTGCCCTAAAAATTATAAGGATTTATCGAAAAAATAATAGGTAATTTTTAATGCTTGGACAATGGTGACACAGCTCTATACAGTAGATCAATCTATCTTGCACTCACGCCGTCCGATTTTGCACTGACTCACACCCGCCGCCATTTTGAAACGCACCTGCTACCAACAAGCCACCATTTTGGCAAAAATCCAAAGACCTCATTTGCATATTTTCAGGGAATAACAGGCCGCCATCTTGAAACCGACCACCCCTAACCTACAAAAAACAGGCCGACATCTTGAAAATATGCAAATGAAGGCTGGGGATCGGGAAAGTGGAATGCTGGGGATCGGGAAAGTGAAATTGACCTTGACTACCATCTTGAAAACCAACCACCCCTAACATACAAAAAACAAGCCGCCATCTTGAAACACACACACACACAGCCGACTATAAATAACGTGTATGTTCACATTTATTAACAACTACACATCATGAGTTTAAGACGACGAGCCTTGTTCACCCATCAACCTAGAGATCCAAGGAATAGGGGTACAGAAGAACATAGCGAGATAATTACCCGGGAAGAAGATGGCGGAATCACTATTATCTCCAGTTTTCAACGCGTTCTTGAAGATGAAACGAGGTTAATAAGTACAGAAGAAGAACTCGGGCGAAGTGAACAAGACAACAACAACAGAATGGAGGAGGACATACAACAAGAAGATAACCAGGACGACACCCGTGATAGAGAACTAGCCAGTGTATGGTTAACTACTAGACCTCCATCAACGACAATAACCACCTCGACTGCAGACACTGAAAGTATAACCACTTCGGCTGAAACAAGAGTACGATGCCGACACACAGATGAGATATCACGCCTCAACGAACAAATTATCGACATGAGGGGAGCGATGTTGGGAATGGAGACCACAATGACGGGAATGGAAGAGGAAATTGCCAGACAAAAGAAACTACGACATAATGAAGAAAAAATAAAACAATGTAGTATCTGCACGAATGAAGAAAGCTTATACGCGGTTCTACCCTGTGGACATCTGTGTATGTGCAAGGATTGCTGGATCCAACTGACGTGTGAAGGAGCCCTATGCCGATGCATTGACGCCGGAGAGGTGCATTTCAAGATAAGATGTCCCATATGTAGAAAACATGTAGGAGGCGTGAAGCGAATATACCGCGCTTAAGTGTGTCGTATCACACTATCAAAGGCCCTTTTCAGGGCCAACCCATCTTTCCGAAAGAGAAACTTCTTTCATAAGCACACCAACTTAACATCAGCTCCAATCATGCTTTTTTTCCCCAAAAAAAATTTTTTTCAAAAAAAAAAAATAAATTTTTTTTTCAAAACAAAAACAAAAAATGTGAAGTAAAACCCGTCCTTCGGATGGAAAAGTTGTTTGAATTGTAAACAAAAATTTTATTTTGAGGTAGAGGGTCGAGTGAGGTATCATATTGAAGCTGACGTGAAATGCTTCACATTGATACCTCACTCGACCCCATTGGACCACTAGGGGCGCCCCTAACGCCAAAAAGGCTATTTTGAAGAACGATAGCAAAACCTGGTGTACGATGATTATTTTTATTTTGGAGGTAGTGGGTCGAGTGAGGTATCAAATTGAAGCTGACGTGAAATGCTTCACAATGATACCTCACTCGACCCCATTGGTCCACTAGGAGCGCCTCTAACCCAAAAAAAGGGTATTTTGAAGATTGAAGATTGAGATCAAAAAGATCAAAAGATCAAAAATAGCCTTTTTGAGGTTAGAGACTTCCCTAATGCACCAATCGGGTCGAGTGAGGTATTAAATTGAAGGTGACGTGAAGGAGCATCTGATAGACTGGGTGTGGGCTTGAATTAGGGTAATTCTGCGCATCCGCGAAGATAATATGAAAAATATCAATCTTCAAAAATAGCCTGTTTGAGGTTAGAGGCGTCCCTAATGGTGCAATCGGGTCGAATGAGGTATCAAATTGAAGGTAACGTGAAGGCGCATCTGATAGACTGGGTGTGGGTTGAACTATCAGCATTCTGCGCATGCGTAATCTTCAAAACACCTTTTTTGGGGTTAGAGGCGCCCCTAGTGGTCCAATGGGGTCGAGTGAGGTATCAATGTGAAGGTGAGATGAAGGGCCATCTGATGGACTGGTGTGGGTTGAACTATCAGCATTCTGCGCATGCGCAAGAATGGAAATAGACGTTTTTGGAGCTATTTGACTATTAAAAAAGGAAAAAAGAACACATTTTTTTTTAATTTTCTACTATTTTTTTATTAACACACAATGAACGTATTCACAATTGAATTTAATACCAATTATATGTAAGTATTGAATTTTAAATACAATTAACAGTGAAAAAAAAACTCTGAATTTTTGTAATACAATGTCTCCAGATCAATACATGTTTTCCTTGTTCTCAATAGTTCTTCAACAAGACTTGTTTGAATTCATCATCATCTTTCTGTCCTTGGTGGGTATAGATGTACGTCGAAAATTGTATAAGTCCAAAAGACGACGATCACGGTGAAAACAATGACGTATGGTAGACCAGTGTCGTTGATAAATGGCCCTGACACGCGCATCTTCAGGCAAGACTTCAACCGGAGGTGCGGCTGGGTCGAAGGGAAAATCTGCTCCACGTCTCATGCTTTTCGTCTCATACAAGCGGATAGGCAAGCAAGGCAGGCAGGCAGGCAGGCAGGCAGGCAGGCAGGCAGGGAGACAGATCAGGTAAGTCAGATTGAATACACCCTTTCCCTAAAAATGGACTCCTTTTATAGCCCATTGAACCTCATTTGCATATTTTCAGCGGATCACAGGCCACCATCTTGAAAACGACCACCCCTCACACACAAAAACAAGCCGCCATCTTGAACACGACCACCCCTAACACACACACAAACAAGCCACCATCTTGAAAACGACCCCAAAGACCTCATTTGCATATTTTCAGGGACAACAAGGCCGCCTTGCACTCACTCACACCACAGGTCGAGTGAGGTATCAAAGTGAAGCATAGGTGAAGGAGCATCTAATGGACTGGGTGTGGGGTTGACATATCGATAAAAAATGGATATGACCTTGAACTGATCACGTGACCTCCCGTGATGACAAATACCCAGAACCAAGTCAGTACATGCATCCCATAGTCCCAGGTCACGCCCGATTCACGCAGACCGGAAGTGACGTCATACACCTGCGCACAACCGTGATGGAAAAAACCCAGAACCAAGTCAGTACATGCATTCCATACAGGCAGAATGCAGGCAGGCAAGCAAGGCAGGGATGCAGGCAGGCAGGCAGGCAGGCAGGGAGACAGGTCAGGTCAGGTCAGGTAAGTCAGATTGTATACACCCCTTTCCCTAAAAATGGACTCCTTTTATATCCAATTGACCTCATTTGCATATTTTCAGGGACAACAGGCCGCCATTTTGAAACGCACCACCCCTAACACACACAAACATGCCGCCATCTTGAAAACGACATAGGCAAAGACCTCATTTGCATATTTTCAGCGGACAACAGGCCGCCATCTTGAAAACGACCACCCCTAACACACACAAACAAGCCGCCATCTTGAAACCGACCACCCCTAACCTACAAAAAACAGGCCGCCATCTTGAAAACAGTGGGGAAAAACCCAGAGACCTCATTTGCATATTTTCAGGGGGACAACAGGCCGCCATCTTGAATCCGACCACCCCTAACCTACAAAAAACAGGCCGCCATCTTGAAAATATGCAAATGAAGGGTGAAACAAGTGCAATTGTACGCACCTACAAAAACAGGCCGCCATCTTGAAACCGACCACCCCTAACCTAGAAAAAACAGGCCGCCATCTTGAAAATATGCAAATGAAGGGTGAAACAAGTGCAATTGGCCGCCATCTTGAATCCGACCACCCCTAACCTAGAAAAAACAAGCCGCCATCTTGAATATACCCAATGCACCCAATGACCACCAGAGACCTCATTTGCATATTTTCAGGGGGACAACAGGCCGCCATCTTGAAACCGACCACCCCTAACCTACAAAAAAAAGGCCGCCATCTTGAAAATATGCAAATGAGGAAGAGCGAAACAAGTGCAATTGACCGCCCTACAAAAACAGGCCGCCATCTTGAATCCGACCACCCCTAACCTAGAAAAAACAGGCCGCCATCTTGAAAATATGCAAATGAAGGGTGAAACAAGTGCACGTGTCCGCACCTACAAAAACAGGCCGCCATCTTGAAACCGACCACCCCTAACCTAGAAAAAACAGGCCGCCATCTTGAAAATATGCAAATGAAGGGTGAAACAAGTGCAATTGGCCGCCATCTTGAAGCCGACCACCCCTAACCTAGAAAAAACAAGCCGCCATCTTGAATATACCCAATGCACCCAATGACCTCATTTGCATAAAACTCATTAACATAAACTCACGCATGCGCACACACATAGCCACGCCCACAAAATAATTTCTGCGCATGCGCAGTGAAGCCAATTGGCCCTTCAAGACTCTTTCCCTACTACTCACCGGCATAAGCGGTATTAGATACAAATCAAGAGATCTATGATGGAAATGCTCTGACAACTCGTATACTGGTAATTGGTGAGCTGTTTCGCTGTGACAACTCGTACATTGGAGATTGGTGAGCTGTATCGTCGTCAGATGTAAATGACGGCATTTAACACAAAAGACTAGTCTGTAAGGCCAGATGTCGACCCAGCCGCTGTTTCAATCTTTATGGGATACTATGGATAATAACAAACTTCACGAGTTCAAAAAAAAACCTGTTGGTTATACGCATCTGAACAGTCAGAAACGTTTCGATCAGGCCATGATTAGACGATGTAGGATTGGTCATACACGATTAACCCACGAATATTTACTAAAACAGGAGCCGGTCCCAAGGTGTATTCCATGTCATGAAGATCTCACGGTGAAACATATTCTCATAGACTAAATAGATTTTAAGATTGTAAGAGATACTTTTTTATCGAGCAACTACGTTGGAAGATCTTTTCAGCCGAGTAAAAGAGGATTGTATTTTAGATTATTTGAGAGAGATTGGTTTGTTGTACAAATTTTAATGTTTGTACGTGTTTTAACGCAAAAGTTTACTGAGTTATTGAATTTAATACTTAGAATTTTGCTTGATCGTCGCTATATAGCTGAAATATTGCTGAATGCGACGTTAAACCTTAATTCGCTCTCTCTCTTGGCTAATTCGCTATTCCACTTACAACCTAGTGTCATCAATTGACATGGAATGGGGACGCTTTTCTACCTCTGACGGCACGTTAAGGTTTACGTATCACAATTTTGCTTAATTACGCGGCAGTGCTTTTTTGTATCCATACAAACTATAAATTTTCTGAAAGCCCTTGATTCACGGAATTTAGATAAATAAATAACTTTCTCGAATTTATTACAAGAATCGACTTATTTAAAGATAAATGATGTCATTTAGAAAAGTATAATCCTCAAAATAACGCGCTAATAACTCCCCCAGTTTTCATCAAACAAACTTGCGTTTTGGGAATAATAAACTTTACCATTTGAATAAAAATCAGTTTTTTAGTTAGGGCCTAGAAGTTATTTTATCGTCGTGCAAAGTTGAAAGATTGGAAAAATCTACAAAAACTAGACCCCTCTCCACTAAATCATAAATAATTCATGAACAGGGCCAAACTTATAAAATTTGAGGCAGCCTTTTGAAGATCTACATGATTGGAATATTGTGTCCAAAGTTCATGTTTGTACATCAAATAACAGGAGAGAAATTAGAATGGGAAAAATCACTTTTTGGCGAAAAACTTAACGGAGAAAACGGTCAAAAACCAATCAGCACTGCTGCACCACGAATGGCTTGAGTTTTAAAAAGTCATGTTTTTTACTACAATGCACTAACTTTCATAATTTCTTATTCCAACTTGTAGGTTTGACTGTGTACTCTGGTATAAGACCAAAAAAAAATCGAGATTTTGAAGCTTCGACCCGATACAGTAACCTTAACGCTGCGTCACATATTTTGCCACCATTGACCTTGAGGTAACCGTGTGTACCATGCCTAACTATACTCTCAGTCACCAGATAAACCATACGCCGTTTGGACCATAGTTCACAACCAACTTTATGATATATCTATGAAAAAGGGGCGTACGGTTGAACTTCACGACTACAACCACTTGACTATATCGTTATTGATTTGTAGGTTCCGGTACATTTTACTCGTCAGATATGGTCCTTGTTAATCTGATAGTATGAATATCCAATGAGGCACACTGACAGTTACATGTTATTTATCCATCTTCATTCGGGGGGGGCCTTCATTCATCGCTAAACTTCTTTTGATATTTAGAATTTTTATTGTAATGATAAATCACTGGTATTACTCCAGTCTTTTTTACAAACATATTGTTAACATTAAGATATTGTTAACGTATACACGTGAATATCTCAATATTTGACAGTCATATTTAAAAAACATATTTCGCACTTTACACTAGTCAGAGATGCTTAACTGTCACCATCCTTCATTTCTGCGCATGTCGGTGCCTGACATATCCTGACTCAATACGATTACGATACTCCGCCAAAGACAAACCTCTGCCCCGTTCCATTCTTCCAATGTCAAAGTTTGTAACCTCCTAAAACTGACAGTAGGAGGTATACTTTTTGATGCCATGCATGAGAATGCAATATTTCAGCAGGAGAATTTAGCTTGAAAAGGTTTGAAATGAATAAATTGCATCTCAATTGATGTCCACTTCTGAATGTCTGGTCTTTTACACTGCGAAAAAATTGTGTTGAAGCTATTTTAGCACCAGAATTGTGTTGAAAATAACACAAATTGGTTAAAAATCAACACTAATTTGTATTGAACTCAACACAATTTTGTGTTGATATATTTAGTTTAACACAAAACCATGTTGATTTCAACAAAAACATTTTGTGTTGAAGCCATTTTAGCACAAAATTGTGTTAAAACGACACAATATTTTTCGCAGTGTACGATAAATATTGTGCGTGAGTACGCGTGCTTTGTCAGTTGCAAGGCATCTATGAAAGGTACAATGACATTGCAACGGAACTGGATTGATCAGTGAGACTCCATTCGACCTTGCATGAGAAATGTGCAAGAGCGTATACCTAGTTGTGTGGAGGGCCTGTACCCTGTGGGGTGGCACTCAGCCAGCAATAGCTCTTCAATATTGGAGGCGGTTCAGTTTCGGCCTATGCGGACTAGTCACTCAAGGGGACGCCAGGAATCAATAATAATAAAAAGAAATATTAGAATACTGGGCTCATCTTGTTCCGAAATTGAAGGATCGACTATTGATGTGACTTACGGGACTGTAACAAGCAAACAAGCGAACTATTTGTGTGCATTTGAAAAACGTCGAGTGGATGCGGTAAGCGGCTGTATTCTGTTTGTAGCGATCGTTTGAAGCACCATAGTTATTGAAACGCTCGAGCGGTATCAACGTTCCAGTAGTAATGGGGTGTACAAGTGCCGTGGCCTATAGTTACTCGAAAACAAATTGAATATGTATCGAATCTGAATCCGTTGCTAACTTTACCAACATCGAAAACAAATTAGCAGGCTGTATTGGACAGTCTCGTGCACTGATCCTGATCAACGAGGGATGTTCGATACAACCCGTCACCTTGTCTGGATCGAGGAGGTGGGAACGGAAGACATGTAGAGACAATCAAAACAATGAACACATATTCTAGTAAGGGTATAGTGAAAATACGGGATTCCGTGTCGCGTAGCGTACACAGCCTGAAATGAAGATCTCCATTCCATCAGTTATCTTCACATTTAAGAGAATGGGATAAAACATGTACAGATATATACAAATCTATGGTTGGCCATCCCTGCCACAATTCGTCATTTACATGATGCCTGTAAATAATATATACCATGGTATAAAATCGCCAAGCCTGCCATAATTCGTATTTACAGGATGCCTGTAATTATTTTGTACCATGGTATAAAATCGCCAAGCCTGCCATAATTCGTATTTACAGGATGCCTGTAATTATTTTGTACCATGGTATAAAATCGCCAAGCCTGCCACAAATCGTATTTACAGGATGCCTGTAATTATTTTGTACCATGGTATAAAATGCCAAGCCTACCATAATTCGTATTTACAGGATGTCTGTAATTATTTTGTACCATGGTATAAAATGCCAAACCTGCCATAATTCGTATTTACAGGATGCCTGTAATTATTTTGTACCATGGTATAAAATCGTCAAGCCTGCCATAATTCGTATTTACAGGATGCCTGTAATTCATGTAACCGTAAGTCGTAAATTTACGCCTTCTTTTTATTTCCACCAATGATATGCGCTTTTACAATTTTGGGGCCGGGCTTTACGCAACCTCCAAACAGGGTTATCTCCCCTTCCGTCAGTCGATCGACCCTGCCCTCAAGCAATTATACAGGGCGAAAAAACGCCCTGGCAGTCTCCACACAGCGAGTCTTCACCAAGCCAATGTAGCCTTTGACGGAGATTAAAAGTGCGAGATTATCCGAACTGCTAACGGTCGTTTGTTTGAAAACAAATCAGCGATGGTTGTTTTGTCGGAATTAGATCGACTGACGGAAGGGGAGATAACCCTGTTTGGAGGTTGCGTAAAGCCCGGCACCAAAATTGTTCTGCAAAATTATATATCATTGTATTTAGTATGTGGATAAGGACTGTTTTTGGCTGGTAAAATTCAGGTTTTGTGAAATGATGTTTTGGTACATGGCTATATGTAAATTGACTGAGGGCAGGGTCGATCGACTGGCAGAAGCGGAGATAACCCTGTTTGGAGGTTGCGTAAAGCCCGGCACCAAATTTGTTAAAGCGCATATCATTGGCGGAAATAATAAGAAGGCGTAAATTTACGACTTACGGCTAAATGAATTACAGGCATGCTGTAAATACGAATTATGGCAGGCTTGGCATTTTATACCATGGTATATATTATTTACAGGCATCCTGTAAATGACGAATTGGGGCAGGGATGGCCAAGCATACAAATCTCTATCTAAGACGCGATGAATACGTCCCGGGCACAGTCTCGTGTGGGCTGGCTATCTCGCGTGGTCAGGCTCGTCGTCTTCTGGTGCTTTCCGGTTTTCGGTAGTACCCCGCGAAGTATGCGACATCTGGTCGTCGCCGTGATTAGTAGTGTCTACTGAAAAAAGGTAACATTGGCCTCTTTGCACTTAAACTTGAGGGATAACTCTTGATTTCCGTGGAGCGTCCGACAGGGGGCGCCACCAGCTCAAGGTTATAGATCAGCATTGGCTGGGTGCCAAGTTTCGACCACCATAGGTCTGGTAACCTTTGACCTTGTATTCCTCCTCGGTGATGCGGTCATGTCTGGCGGTGATGCGGTCGCGGAAAAAAGCTTCCGCGGAGAAAAAGTAGTTTCCAGACATCAAGTACGTTGCATGGTCCGATTGGGTTGTATGAGGTATCAATGTGAAGCATTCGTAAAGGGGCATCTGATGGGCTGGGTGTGGGGTTGAAATATCGTCATTCTGCGCATGCGCGGTGGACCAAGGGTATGGAAATAGACGTTTTGGGGTCTAGGGCAGTCACTAATGGTCCGATGGAGTTGAGTGAGGTATCAATGTGAAGCCTATGTGAGGGGGCATCCGATGGGCTGGGTGTGGGGTTGAAATATCGGCATTCTGCACATGCGCAGTAGACAAAGGGCATGGAAATAGACGTTTTCGATTCTTTGTGGGCCACTAGTGGTCCTATGGAGTCGTATGAGGTATCAATGTGAAGCCCATGTGAGGGGGCATCCGCCTGGACTAGTGTCTCGGCCGTTGTCAACATTCTACGCATGCGCAGACAGGGAATTGTGGGGAAAGGGTATGGAGATAGACGTTTTGGGATCTAGGTAAGCCCCTAGTGGGCCGATTGGGTCAAGTGAGGTATCAATGTGAAGTATATGTGAGGGGGCATCTGCCTGGTCTGTGTCGCGGTCGTTGTCAACATTCTGCGCATGCGCAGACAGGGAATTGTGGAAAAAGGGTATGGAAATAGACGTTTTCGGGTCGAGGTGGGCCACTCGTGGTCCTATGGAGTCGTATGAGGTATCCATGTGAAGCATTCGTGAAGGCGTATCCGACGGGGTGGGTGACACTTGGAACTGACGTCATTCTGCGGATACGCAGTAGACCAAGTGTATGAAAATAGACGTTTTGGGATCTAGGTGAACCCGTAATGGGCCGATGGAGTTGTATGACGCATCAACGTAAAGCAGTCGTGAAGGAGCATCTGCCTGGACTAGTGGCTCGTTCGTGTTCAACATTCCGCGCATGCGCAGACAGGGAATTATGGGAAAAGGGAATGGAAATAGACGTTTTGGGATCGACATGGGCCACTATTGGTCCGATGGAGTCAAGTGAGGTATCAATGTGAAGCACACGTGAGGGAGCATCCGACCGGGTGGATTTGGGGTAGGAATATCGTCATTCTGCGCATGTGCAGGCAGGCCGTAGTATGGAAATAGACATTTTGGGGCCGATATGGCCCACTAGTGGTCCAAATGGGTTGTGGAAGATGACAAAGTGAAGCTTTTGTGGGGTAGAGTCAGAATGGCGTGTTTTTCTTTTACTGCAAGCCGCGTCAGTCTGCGCATGCGCAGTTGGGTGTAGTAAGTAAAGTGACCATTTTGGGAAAGTGAAGGCAGGTATTTGGTGTAGAGATGGACCACTATTGCTCCGAATGCGTCGTGTGGGTATCATTTTGTAGCTCTCGGGGTGTAGACCCCAATTTGAAGGATGTCCACTCCATCTGTGACGTCATCGGTGACGTCATCAGTAGGAGTAGTAGCCAAAGTGGGCATTTTGGGGGTGTGAAGGAAGGTGTTTTGGGGTAGAAATGGACCATCCTTGGTCCGAATGTGTCGTGAAATGGCATCTTGTAGCAATTACAAGCGTCTAGTCCGTCATTCACAATTCAGCCGTCGCCCATTAGAGAATATCCGCGTCCATAATCCAACGCCCACCAACGCCAAGCTCAACGCTTCAACGCCCTGGTGAATTAGCCCAAAAGCTTTGATTTTCATGAAATTGTCACTAATTTAATCTATATGCAGTGACGCCCGTGAACGCCCGCCTTAACACCCTAGCATAACGCCTTGACGCCATGATATAGCCAGATGAGAGAAGAACAACAACAACAACAAGGATGAGAGAACAACAACAAGTTTTCATATAGTTTATTCTTCCCAATGTTACATCATACCCACGCTGGGGGAGCCGCGTTGGGTAGGTTTACAATTCGAGAAGACTCTTGTCCAATCAGAGACCGCCATTTGGTCCTGTCATATTCGTTCTTGCCCGTCAAATGTATTCTCGGCTGCACTTGTCCAATCAGAAGCCGTCCTTAAGAAAGTCCCATCTTCGGCCATGTTCGCTCTCATCCGTTTGTTCTAATCGTCGTTGGGCAGGCCTGGATATTCGTCGGGCAGCATATCCAGAAACAGTTGTTTGCGCATTCTAATCGCATTTTCAAGGGCCTCGGTGGGTGGTAACCCCATATCCTCTTCCAAGTGACGCTTGGTCTTCATGATGAACCTGTGCGTGGGGTCGCCTTTCATTTCAAGCGGTAGTAAGGTACACTGTTCATAGATCGCCATGGCTGTTTTCCTGATGCGGGGCAGCATTTCGGTGTATGCCTGTTGTAAGTTATCCTGTCCCGCGTCCTCGATCGCTTCAGCGTGAGTATTGATAGCTGCTGTCACAATACGATCCCCGAAGGTAGGTTCTGCCTCACTTTCCTGGGATGTAGGCTGACTATCTGAGGTCAAGCTCTCCATATCAGTAGATAGACTGTCAGCAATCTTGGATTCGGTATCAGTCGATACACTCTCATCGATCTCTGTATCAGCATCCGATTCAACGGACTCCTCGGCGTCTTCAATCCCATGTATATTTTTCTGATGTCGCATCATATCGTAATGTCTGGTGAACGTGCGTTCAAACTCAGAACAAGTATAAGCCATGTTGACGGTTGAACGTCGACTGTGCGTGTATTTGGGAATACACTTGCTTTCATAGACAGTGACGCCCGCCAACGCCCACTGTTACGCTTTAATGTCCTATATGTACGCCTTAACGCTCGTCTCAACGCTTTAACACACTTTCTTAACGCTTTAACGTCGTTTAATGATGCGTTCGAACAAATGCTGCTTTTGTGCTGTTGCTCTGACATACGCGGCTTTCCAGTTCATGCCCGAGGTTTTCAACATCGACGCTGTTCTTTCGATTTCCATATGGACTGGGTCCTTGTCCAACAATTTCATATGGGTCACGAGGTCGACATACTGCTGACGTAAAGCCCGTCGTAGTTTGTGTGCCAATCTGTTATGGGCTAAAATTGCGGCTTCTTTTTTCGAATATCCTTTGTGTTGGAACTTGTTTTCTGTGACCCTCAACGTCTCGCCCAACTCGGCGTTCATACTTTCTTTGAACAAATCCTTCCATAACCTCGAGTTCACGTTATGTTCATTCCCTTGTACGGGTTCGGGTTGGTCCTTCACGGTTGGGTGGTATTTCTGGACTGATGGTATGAAGCGGACTCAGTATTGGCAGTTCAAGGCAATATCTCTGGAGTTCAAGGCAATATCTCTGGACGCCTTCCCTTGAGGAAAGAGTTTCTGGGTCAAATGGATGACGGACAGATTCCGATGATGGGATCCTTTAGTAAACAAGTCGGCGACGAGTGAATTGTCCTTGGCCGCACTCATCAGATCATCTAGCACTACCACGTTGGTCTGCTCGGGGTCAAAGTAATACGATTCGTTTACGTCGTGGGGAATCCCTGGGACGAAGCTCACATTCTGTAACCTTGTAGTTTCGTAGGCGGGCTGCCATTGACTATAACACCAAACAACACGTGTCGGAGCTGGGCTTGCAACACCTGCCTCTAAGAACTTCATCACCCAGGACGTCTTTCCACATGCCATAGGGCCGCTCACCGTCATCGTATGGGGATGCTCTACTGCTCTTGTTGGACCTATAGCGGGACTCGGCTGTGTCTCTTGGTCGTGTTTGCGTTGAATGTGCCTGAGCATACTGTCGCGACGAGAGAAGGTTCTCTGACAGAACGTACACGTACACGACATGTTCATCAGTCGACCAATACATATGGACTGATGAGGGACACATGGTCATTCCTATATTTACAGACACTACCACCACCACCACACACCATCACCAACACCACCGACACCACCCCCACACACCACCACACACCACCAACACCACCACCAACGCCACCACCGGGCGTTGACGGGCGTCAACGCCCGGTGGTGGTGGTAGCCCCCCGTGTGGCAGAGCTCTTGGATCGGAGCTCAAAGCAAACCCTGTACCCTATAGTCCGTAGGGAATAGGGTACACCAGGGTGCTGGTGCAGCACAGGTACACGCGAATGCCTGCGACGTCAGTTCCGAGCTCTGAGCTCCACAAGCTTTGAGCTCCGAGAGCTCCGATCCAAGAGCTCTGCCACACGGGGGCTACCACCACCACCGGGCGTTGACGCCCGTCAACGCCCGGTGGTGACGTTGGTGGTGGCGTTGGTGGTGGTGTTGGTGGTGTGTGGTGGTGTGTGGTGGTGGTGTTGGTGGTGTTGGTGGTGATGTGTGGTGGTGGTGGTAGTGTCTGTAAATATAGGAATAACCATGTGTCCCTCATCAGTCCATATGTATTGGAGCTGATGAACATGTCGTGTACGTGTACGTTCTGTCAGAGAACCTTCTCTCGTCGCGATAGTATGCTCAGGCACATTCAACGCAAAAACAACCAAGAGACACAGCCGAGTCCCGCTATAAGTCCAACAAGAGCAACAAGCTATCCTATCTGGCGATGTCTGTTATGGAAGGCATACCGAGGTAGAAGGCGATGTGCTCCATTGCATTTGATATGAGTCAATGGCAGCCCGCCTACGAAACTACAAGGTTACAGAATGTGAGCTTCGTCCCAGGGATTCCCCACGACATAAACGAACCGTATTACTTTGACCTCGAGCAGACCAACGTGGTAGTGCTAGATGATCTGATGAGTGCGGCCAAGGACAATTCACACGTCGCCGACTTGTTTACTAAAGGATCCCATCATCGGAATCTGCCCGTCATCTATTTGACACAGAATCTCTTTCCTCAAGGGAGGGCGTCCAGAGATATTGCCTTGAACTGCCAATACTTTGTGTTGTTCTCCAATCCCATTGACAGAGCACAAATTCGTGTGTTTGGTAGTCGAATTTATCCTCAGAACATCGACCATTTCATGCAGGCGTTTCAAGGGGTGACAAGTCGTCCGTACGGCTACCTGTTCGTAGATTTAAAAGCCCAAACCCCCGAAGATCGTCGGCTGACGACCCACCTGTTACCCGGCGAGGAATCACCGCAACGTCATATACCCCTACACCATCCGCCGAGTCTACTCCTGGCAGAGCAGCAGCAGCAACCCACCCCCATACAGCGAGTCCGCTTCATACCATCAGTCCAGAAATACCACCCAACCGTGAAGAACCAACCCGAACCCGTACAAGGGAATGAACATAATGTGAACTCGAGGTTATGGAAGGATTTGTTCAAAGAAAGTATGAACGCCGAGTTGGGCGAGACGTTGAGGGTCACAGAAAACAAGTTTCAACACAAAGGATATTCGAAAAAAGAAGCCGCAATTTTAGCCCATAACAGATTGGCACCCAGACTACGACGGCCTTTACGTCAGCAGTATGTAGACCTCGTGACCCATATGAAATTGTTGGACAAGGACCCAGTCCATATGGAAATCGAAAGAACAGCGTCGATGTTGAAAACCACGGGCATGAACTGGAAAGCGGCGTATGTCAGAGCAATAGCACAAAAGCAACATTTGTTCGAACGCATCATTAAACGACGTTAAAGCGTTAAGAAAGTGCGTTAAAGCGTTGAGACGAGCGTTAAGGCGTACATATAGGGCGTTAAGGCGTAACAGTGGGCGTTGGCGGGCGTCACTGTCTATGAAAGCAAGTGTATTCCCAAAACACGCACAGTCGACGTTCAACCGTCAACATGGCTTATACTTGTTCTGAGTGTGAACGCACGTTCACCAGACATTACGATATGATGCGACACCAGAAAAATATACATGGGATTGAAGACTCTGAGGAGTCCGTTGAGGCGGATGCTGATACAGAGACTGATGAGAGTGTATCGACTGATACCGAAACAGAGATTGCTGAGAGTCTATCTAGTGATACGGAGAGCTTGACCTCAGATAGTCAGCCTACGTCCGTGGAAAGTGATGCCGTGGAAAGTGATGCAGAACCTACCTTCTGGGATCGTATTGTGACAGCAGTTATCAATACTTACGCTGCAGCGATCGAGGACGCCGGAGAGGATAATTTACAACAGCCGTACACCCAAATGCGCCCCCGCATCAGGAAAACAGCCATGGCGATCTATGAACAGTATACCTTACTACCGCTTGAAATGAAAGGCGACCCCACGCACAGGTCCATCATGAAGACCAAGCGTCACTTGGAAGAGGATATGGGGTTACCACCCACCGAGGCCCTTGAAAATGCGATTAGAATGCGCAAACAACTGTTTCTGGATATGCTGCCCGACGAATATCCAGGCCCGTCCGACGACGATTAGAACAAACGGATGAGAGCGAACATGGCCGAAGATGGGACTTTCTTAAGGACGGCTTTTGATTGGACAAGTGCAGCCGAGAATACATCTAACGGGCAAGAACGAATATGACAGGACCAAATGGCGGTCTCTGATTGGACAAGAGTCTTCTCGAATTGTAAACCTACCCAACGCGGCTCCCCCAGCGTGGGTATGATGTAACATTGGGGAGAATAAACTATATGAAAACTTGTTGTTGTTGTTGTTCTCTCATCCTTGTTGTTGTTGTTGTTTTTCTCTCATCTGTCTATATCAAGGCGTCAAGGCGTTTTGCTAGGGCTTTAAGGTGGGCGTTCACGGGCGTCACTGCATATACAATGAATTAGTGACAATTCCATGAAAATCAAAGCTTTTGGGCTAATTCACCAGTGCGTTGAAGTGTTGAGTTTGGTTGTTGGCGGGCGTTGGATTATGGACGCGGATATTCTCTAATGGACGACGGCTGAATTGTGAATGACGGACTAGACGCTTGTAATTGCTACAAGATGCCATTTCACACGACACATTCGGACCAAGGATGGTCCATTTCTACCCCAAAACACCTTCCTTCACACCCCCAAAATGCCCACTTTGGCTACTACTCCTACTGATGACGTCACCGATGACGTCACAGATGGAGTGGACATCCTTCAAATCGGGGTCTACACCCCGAGAACTACAAAATGATACCCCACACGACGCATTAGAAGCAATAGTGGTCCATCTCTACACCAAATACCTGCCTTCACTTTCCCAAAATGGCCACTTTACTTACTACACCCAACTGCGCATGCGCAGACTGACGCGACTTGCAGTAAAAAACACGCCATTCTGACTCTACCCCACAAAAGCTTCACTTTGACACCTCCCACAACCCATTTGGACCACTAGTGGGCCATATCGGCCCCAAAATGTCTATTTCCATACTACGGCCTGCACATGCGCAGAATGACGATATTCCTACCCCAAATCCACCCGATCGGATGCTCCCTCACGTGTGCTTCACATTGATACCTCACTTGACTCCATCGGACCAATAGTGGCCCATGTCGATCCCAAAACGTCTCTTTCCATTCCCTTTTCCCATAATTCCCTGTCTGCGCATGCGCGGAATGTTGAACACGAACGAGCCACTAGTCCAGGCAGATGCTCCTTCACGACTGCTTTACATTGATACCTCATACAACTCCATCGGCGCATTAGGGATTCACCTAGATCCCAAAACGTCTATTTTCATACCCTTGGTCTATGAGACACTAGTCCAGGCGGATGCCCCCTCACATAGGCTTCACATTGATACCTCATACGACTCCATAGGCCCACTAGTGGCCCACAAAGACCCGAAAACGTCTATTTCCATACCCTTTGCCTACTGCGCATGCGCAGAAAGCCGATATATCAACCCCCACATCCAGCCCATCGGATACCCCCTCACATAGGCTTCACATTGATACCTCACTCAACTCCATCGGACCATTAGTGGCTGCCCTAGACCCCAAAACGTCTATTTCCATACCCTTGGTCCACCGCGCATGCGCAGAATGACGCTATTTCAACCCCACACCCAGCCCATCAAATGCCCCTTTACGAATGCTTCACATTGATACCTCATACGACCCAATCGGACCATGCAGCGTACTTGATGTCTGGGGACTACTTTTTCTCCACGGAAGCTTTTTTCCGCGATCGCATCACCGCCAGACATGACCGCATCACCGCGGAGGAATACAAGGTCAAAGGTTGCCAGACTTATAGTGGTCAAAACCACCCAGCCAATGCTGATGAGCTGGTGGCGCCCCCTGTCGGACGCTCCGCGGAAATCAAGAGTTATCCCCCAAGTTTAAGTGCAAAGAGGCCAAACTACTACTGCCGTGTCTTGGTACACGTCCTCCCGATGATAATCGTCTATGGTATATCTGGTCGTAAGAGTGCCTGGTCGCGGTAATATCCCAGTCGCCCGCCCTCACGTTGCCGTCATACGCCGATTAAATACGTCAATAAGCTAGAGTAATCTAGAGGCGCAGGAGCTCGACGAGCTCTCCTGCTCGTTATTGACTGTGGACGAATATGTAGGGACGGATAGGAAGCCACTGTGGGACATGATTGCTTTCGGCAAAGGGGTCGTTGACACACAGCACAGCGACGACCTTCACGCTCGGCGGCGTCTACTCCATGGCACAGACCCGAGTGGCGAATTGACAGGCTCGGTGTTGGTAAATGCAATGTTATATAATTGTGTGAAGAGTTTACAGATGTAATTCTCAGATAATATAATATTGTGAAGATACCCGCGGGCGGATCTATTTCCCCGCTAATACCAAGTTGATCGAAGCGGGGCCAATGATCCACTCGTGTGTAAGTGAGTATAATATATTCCCGGACGAAGGTAGTCTGGATGTACAATGTTATTCGGATGTCAGCTGTGCCGATAAACAATGTATGGAATTGTAAGCTAAATCTTGATGTGTGTATGTAGGGGTATAATGTACAAACCGAAGCTAATATATTATGCGGAAATTCTGCGCCGTTGGCACTGATAGGACGAGTTGCAGTAAGATGGATTTCTGTCCTATAGGTGTTGCACTAAGAAACAGAATGTTCATTTTAGCAGTAAAACTGCCAACTTTTAATATTTCAAAGTAAAACAATAGCTGGTAAAACACAGGAAAACTTGACCTAAAATTATGCATGATGTGCACGTTAATAGGATGTGCGTTTTTTCATTTTTGGGGGGAATTCCCATAGTATTTTCCTAAAATCCGGAAAAAACACCTCGCAAACCAAATTCATTCTGATATTAATTTCATTATTATATAATCATGCTCCACTTGTGTTAATTTCAATTTGGTTCAAAAAGTGCTTTTTGATAAAAACTGAAAAATCAATTCGTTATTATTTACAACCTGGCACGAAGTGTCGTAATTTCAAATATGTCAATGAAATCAGCGATTGCACCACTTGCCGTGTGATAAGCTCCTACGCTTCGGTGACTCACGGTAGAGTTTTGTGAGTTCGAATCCTGTCGCTAACATGAATATTTTGTCGTGTCCATAAAGACTTGTGATTTATTTCTTCGAATTGTGACGCATAATAGCCCTTTACTATGTCTTCACTGACAATTAAACTTATAGATTATATATACGTATACATTTAATATGACAAGAATACTCGCGCACATGCGGGCAGTGTCACAGTGTTGTTGGATAACAGTTCTGCCATCAAGTCAAGTAAGAACTTTTTTATTTGTCAATTTGCACTCAGATCTATTGTGTTGAAAGCATCAGAGAAACCGATTTGTATAATTTTTGAGTGATCGACTGTTGTCAGATGGGTGCCACATTTGTAAAGGTGAAATGCTGACACTGTGTGTCAGATTTCTACCGTCAGATCAAGCAAGAGAATTATCTGGGATCGATTTGTTCACGATGTAGAGGGCGGTTTTACAAATCTGCTCGTGGAGACAGTGAATCGGCAGCACCCACGGCTTCGCCTCCCGAACCCACACAGTATGTACTGTACCCACATGAATTCGTTAGGAGTGGCCTAATCTCAAAACGGTGTCATTTATTTTTAAACTTGGGATTCCGCTGTTTCGCGCAGCGTCTATCATAGAGCATCAAGCACATTGGAGAGTAAAAGGCTTCTAGTCTTCATCTTGGCATGGGTGACGTCAACTGGCAAAAAGTTCATTGTGGATCGGTTGTCGGTCTCCAGTTGTCAGAGACCTCCAGGAATAGGCGGTTATACCCACTGTTCTGGTGTAGCAGGCACGGGAAAACTGTCCAGATTTGATTTGACTACCCATACTGAGCATGTGGTCACTAGGCGTGAAAATCGGGACTTCACGGATAACTTCATCTTCAAACAAAGATGAAAAATTACCCTGTAACATCTTCCAAGACCTTGAGCTTTATCAGAGAGGTATCAGAGAGACGGGAAGGGAGGCAGGGGGTGGAGGGGGGTGGCGGAACTCTGAAGTCTACCGACCCAATTTCCACCGCCCCATCTCTCAAGATAAATTATAAAATGCTTTCTTTATAAACTTTATGAACATTGTCACATATGTATGAATATGGCAGATTTGGTATCAATGAATTATGTGCAGTATGAGAAATTGTGTTATCAACTGATCGATAAAACTTAAATTGCACTAAATTTTGCTTTCCTTTGTCTCTGTTTTTTTTATTTCTTTATTTTACAGTATATCCATTGTATGGCTATGAATAGATTCACCCCCCCGCCCCCAGGTTCATATTGCTTATGGTTCGACTCATCACATATTTCGATATTGGATAAATACGTGTACTTCCGGTTTGATGACGTCATCAAGGCGAGTACTTTACCGATTGTCTTTTGTTTCAAGATACTCTAATCAGCCTCAAACGATATGGCTCTGGTATGCATTCTCGTTCTTCAAAATGAAAAACAGAGATATCTCCCCTTATAATTATCCTCTCAATAGTGCCAATTTAAATACACGGCCGAATAGTGTACATCTGCGTTGGTATAGAGATTGGTGCAAAATGGTTATGCTAAATCCTTCTCTCTATAGCTTTATCTATCACGTGATTAAACATGGTTGTCGTATACGTGATTCTGATTGGTCGTATTTTTACACGCTAATCGAATATCTAGGTATGATGTCGGAAGTGGATGGGGCTTTCCTTTTTGCTGTAAGGGTGCACTCCAGGGATTCTTCCATTCGGCATGGAATAGACTATGGGTCCGTTTTTCGGTCACCAATTGTCGTAAAATCATCAACCCAAATCACTTATATGTATATATTTTCTGAAAGAGCATGATTAAACTATTATTTTAAGATATAGCACTGCTATGTTGCACTGCTATGTTATAGAAAAATGAATCTCGAACATTCTCCTCCAAGCTTACTTCATTTTTCCTAGAAAACCCCTTAAAATGTCGAAAAATGGTCAAATCCGGCTCAATTTCCAGAAAAATCTGTAAGAGCGATTTCAATTAAACTGCTTACTCACGTTCTCTGGTCCGGTCTCAACTAAAAAAGGCAAAAAATGGGGGTCAAACTGCCCGTTTTATGTCAGATTTTCTTCCCGTAAATGAGTCCAGATTTTCAGGCACACCCAAGGGGCATAACTGAGGAAGGACAAAATTTACTCCATGATCCCGATCAGCGTGTAGACGAAGCCAGTCATCGATCTGCACGTGCTCGTTTGCAGCGTTGATAATGCTGAATAGGATGGTATTATAGATATAAGCTATTAAGAAGACAAGAAGAATTATGATGTGGCAGAACACGGGCAGTCTATCGTATTATGAAATTAGACCGGTGCCATTACTACGAAACTGTGGAGGGCCACCTAACTACATGGGTCCATCTATTTCCCCGTAACAATGGACACAGGATAAAAGTATCACGGGACCAAACTTGATCCTGTTGTTGCACCCTGATCTTGTGCAACGTCACTTCCGGTGATGATGTAACTTTCCGCAGTGATGATATCACTTCTGGTTTTGATGTCACTTCTGGTGAATACGTCACTTCCGATGATGAATGTTACTTCCGCTGATGACATTTTCTGCCAGTGATGAAGTCACTTCCGATCCGCTCCCCTCCCCCTACACACACACACTGAACCCCTGAGCCGAGACGTTCAATTTTACACTACTGACAGCTGTCCCGAAGGCTCAATGGCCCATGTCTATGCCATGTCCTCTGCCACAACGGTCATTCAGCCCCTACTGTCCCTTGTATATGTATATATATATTAAAGATCTTTAAGGATGTTAGTTGGGACAAACAATGGAACAGACGTTCACATTTTATTTGAATGTACAATATAATCCGTTGATGTTATGCAGACATGAAGCAAAAAGCAGTATTCACAAGATGCGTACTTGGTATTATATTACTTGACCGAGAGAGTCTCGGTCTGGGCCAGTTATCGATAAAGCCTCGTTTTGAACATCATTTGCTGATAGATCGTTCATGGTATTGTTTTGTCATGTATCAGTTCTTAAGCGCCTCGAACATTTGGCTGCACTCAGATGGTGGAACGAATACGTTTGGATCAGAGATGCCAAGGGTCACATCGAAGAAGCTGAAAGTAAATGAAGTACAATAAATGTAATGGCTTCGGTGAAACAAATTTGAAGCACCGAAAAAGACATCGGTATATAAACATCCGTCGTCAATTGATTTGCTGTAAACAGGCACAAGGCTTCACTTACTGTCAGGTTAACCCCGAATGAGCCGTGATTGCAGCGCGTTTACGTTGTCAAAGATGACAGATATACCAGTGGAACAGGAAGCGGGGGAGGACGGAGAGGGGGGAGAGGCACTCTTCAAATGTAGGGGACGCAACACCCTTTGTGCCACAATTAATACCACTCAAGATGTAATTTAATAGGGGAAGGGGTTCCCCTATTAAATTACATCTTGAGTGGTATTAATTTTAAGAATGGATACCCCGTTGTGGAAGTTGTGTTGAACCAATCTGCAAATGACATTCCACTCTACCAAATACCCCGCAATTTGCATGAAATCATACAGCGAAGCTGTGTAAAGAACACTACGGAAAATGACATCAAATCGGATTTTTAACACAATAGAACAGATGTGACGTAGAACAGACATTGAAGCCGTAACGTCTGACCCTTGACGTCAGAGTCTACGATCAAGTCGAATAATATCGGTTGTGTCCTATTGGGACATATGTTGCACAACAACTGAGTATGACGACATCATGACGCCAACAAAGGCATTATGTTTTGGCTCTGTGACATTGTTGGCATTACAATGGAAATGTCGCCTAGAACATTCGCTACGCTTCCTCGCTCCGTCATGAACTTGGTCAGCTATGGTTGGCCATCCCTGCGTCATTTTATACCATGGTATAAAATAATTATAGGATGCCTGTAAATATTTTGTATATGGTATAAAATGACGAATTGTGGCAGGGATGGCCAACCATAGTCGGCAGATCGCGGCATTCGCCATTGGTACTGGAGGGCTTCAGGTTTGATTTTAAACTTCGACCAGTCTCCAAAACTAAACCGATATTAACTGTCAAATATAACCTCTAACAACAATTTGTTGGGTGTGCTGGCCATTTGATAGAATCCCATGTTAAGGCGTTTACTCCATCAGACGTCCATGATGCTCATCCATTAACAGCAGATGAGTTGTTTGAGCTGATCTGTCATCACAGCTCCCGATCTAGCGTATCTAATTCCGCTAGGGGCCGTGTGGATACTTCATAGTCTCTACATGAACATCTGCAATAAAAGCGCGGTTGAGATACTAAGCCTACGTTCCAGAATCCACCGTATTCTCGGATCTGAATGTTAGGTATCGACGAATACTTTGCTTAGAGTCATATGGTTGCTTTCTAGTCACCAGACGTCAATTTCCCCACCTCTTGCATATCGCTTCAATTTATATATACTACTTCTTAAAAGAATGCTTTACTCATTTCAAATATTTTTCTATTGTAAAGGTTTTTACTTTAAAATAAAGTTTGTCAAATATCTCTTCCCGCTGAAGACAGAAAAGTAATATTTTATCACGTTAGTTCAAACGGTCGGTGCTCGGAGTATCGATCGTTAGTGTCTGACGCTTAGAATCACGGCCAATCAATGTCAAAGAAGGACAGAAAAGAGCTGACCTCATCGCATATTCCATAATCGGTATTCGGAGTGTACTAAACAATACTTTTGATTGATTTTCGTTGTTTAAACGTTCACAGTGAATAATTTGCAGTTTATTTTTTAATCCCGTCTTTCTAAGCACTTCTGTATGTGTCAGACATGTGCACTTATTTTGCGGTTTTACCCCAGTCGAAGCTCGCTGGCGTAGTGATGTTCCATGAGCTCATGGATCAAGCGGTCCCAAATTGTAATGTCGGTTGAGTTAAGGCAATGGGGACTGCTAGTAGTATGTTATTTTATTCATTTCTGTGCCTTATTCCCGAGCATCTGAGCGCTGCCATATTTGCCACAGCCGGTCCTATGCAAAACCGAGGCGGCTAGAACTGATGACGTCCTATTAAGGATTAGACCGTCGTTTGCTGATTGGTTCACTATAACTTCCACAAGAAGCTGTCCCTTGTTGAACTTTAATTCCATTCACGATCTAACACAATAGGGGGATGTGTTCAGACGCTCAGTGTTAATAGTATGCTCGTATAAAATCGATATTCCATCTGTTTCCTGCTCTTTTCATTTTGACGACATCGGAGGCCTTGACCTTTGACGTAATTTAGAATTCTACGTGACGTTGGTGTGGCGTTATTTGGTGCTGGAGCACCAAATTACGTCAACATTGCCAGGAAAATGGCGGCGCCCAGATGAACGAGAATAAGACAATTAAATGAATAAAATAATACTTTCCGGTCTTCAGAGGAAAGAAATATTTGGCACACTTCATTTACAACTTCACGATAGAAGCATATTTGAATTGGGTGAAGCATTCCTTTAATACCATTCAAAACTTCCTTATAAACGTCTTTACATAAATATTTTATGTAGTTCATACTTACTCCCAGGAGATAAAGCCAGTACGGTTGCTGAAGAATCCGTCATTGACCGGCAGACATCCGATAGCTGTCCATGCGCCGAAATAAAAGCCTGAAACACAAACAACGTCACTTAGTGTCAGATTGAACCCAAATTATAGTACGGTATTCGTAATTTTTGCTCCAGCTGAAAATTTTAACGATGATAATGATTCCAGTTAGCTTATGTATAATGTTGGGAGTTACAATATATTATCACGTGAAAGACTATTGTGTATATTTGAGATGAAAAGCTAAGTCACAGTCATCTGCTTCCAGGAACAATATTTTAAGTTTGGTAATGTTTATCCAGTACAGGTAAGTAAGTTGTTCTTTCACTTATGTACATGTACCCGAACGATCACTTTGAAAGTGTTCCATATAGATAAACATATTTTGACACCCACAATGAAAACGAGACTACCGAAAGAGGTAGGGATATGCGTTTTGGGAATCTGACAAAAGGAGAGTCAGAGGGGTTGCACTCACCACCATCAGGCGAATTTCCGTCCCAGAGTGTAACCAGAACTCCCTCGTTTGGAACGGATGCTCCGATGTAAGCTTCTCCTCTAAATTTGGCAAATGTGGGGATACCAACAGTTCGGAATTCACCGGTCAACGTGGTAACGTTACACTTACGGGTCCTCAAGTCCAGTCTGTACCTGAGAGGCTGGGAATGCAAATATTAAAACTGAAAACACATCATAACGCATATCGTCTTGCACAAAGTAAAGCAAGCGAAATCATCATATTGTCTTTTCATAGTTCTGACTAGAAGTATTTTCCTCGATTGGGTTACTTCGTTGAAGAGAAAACGAGCAAAGCAAGTCATCGATAAAAATAATTCCCTGTTGACTCAAGGGCTTCTAACACTATTACATGCGGCACATATATGCTTAATGAAACATTTCCCACAACTTACCGGTACAACATCGTGGAGAAATAGCTCATCATAAAACGCTCTTGACTCGCTGATATCTACTTCTTCGATAATTCTGGTTCGTCGGTCAATCGCATCATATGAAATTTTCGCCCGGCGTTGGAAGTTCTTGGAGCGGTCAGTCTGGAAAAGAATAACATTGATTCAATATCCATAGTGAGGTAGGTACCAGAAACAATGCTTGCATTTTCCTGAAGGTAACAATTAAAAGCGTCTGGTCAGTCATTCATAATTCAGCCGTCGTCCATTAAAGAATATCTGCGGCGTCTTGTCCAATACGGACTTTCAACCCAACGTAGATTCGTACAATAAAACTCCATATTGGATTCAACATTGTATAATAACCTATATTATATTATATTATATTATATTATATTATATTATATTGTTCAATCAGAATCATGATAAACATGTCAGGGTTTAATTACTCTCGCCAAATGTACAGTTATTGTGGATTCACTTTCTACATTCTATAGTAGAGCTACCTCCATTTAGTAGGGTGATCTCGGTAAAGTCCGGAGCTCCGAGCTAGGGGCTTGATAAAGTCCGAAACTCTTCGCTCGGAGGTCCGGGAAATCCCAAAGAGATCCGGCGTTATCTTATGTAAGAGGATGAACCGTAATTAGTCTTCATTCACATTAGAGATATAGACAACGCCCCTTACCGTGGTTCACGAACGTTCAAAAACATTTGAAATCAGTACATGCTCATATACACGGGAAGTTCTGTACGACGAAACGAAGGACAAAAAACAAATATAGTCTATGTTAGAAAATAGTACTACTATAAGCAAATAGATATGGAGTGTGAGTTTGATAGTGATGAAAAACTATATATAAAAGATGCTGAGTAACTATTACGCCATCCATTTAAGACGGAGGTTGAGGGGCGCACTGGGAGTGGGAAGACCATATGGAGAGGCAAGTTATTATGAAGACTTGATAACTATGTAGAGCCTCGTCCACAGTTTGTCATCTACTGCTATGGTGAATGGCAGTCCATATTCGAGGATAAGAGACTGGCAGTGCTCGATATGGATTTGGTGAAGAGTATACCAATGAATCTAGGAGTAGACGGATACATCGATCCCTGTGTAAAAAATCGCATGGCTGCATATGAATCTTTTGTTTGAGTGGAAGCAACATGCAGGCTGGTCAGGACGGGCCTCTCTACTATCAGTGAGGTTCATACTCAATGTAAGAATCACGAGACAATGCATACAATAGCCAAGTCTGGGGGCAACATTGTGTCTAGACTTGTGCCTTTTCAGCGACACAAAGACCCAGGCAATACCTTTCTACATGAAGTATCGACCATCAGTGACCTACAGTCAGTATAGCATTCGGTTCTTGCAGTTCAATGAGTTCCAACACAGGTACGGAATTACTCCCATCCAGTTTATCCTCTAATGTGCCATGAAATATAACATTTCAACTGAAAAACGAACGCAAATAAAAATAGATCTTTTGCAAGCAATTTGCTGTCGAGGCGGAATTCAGAAAGAGACTTTGATTTTTTTTATCTGTAAACAAATATTATTGAAAAAAATATATATATTAAATTATATAATATCTCTCGGCCCTCAATATACAGCAGCATTTAAAGCGCAGCAGAAGAGTCAAATCCACAATACTGTCAATATCAAACTATCCATAGAATACTTATTAGAAACTACCTTTCAACCCTAACAGTGCATCACTTCCGGTGGTAATGTCATTTCCGTGGATTATGTTACTTTCGGTGATTACGTCGCTTCCGTTGGTTACGTCTTTTCCAGTTAGTGTCATTTCCGGTGATTACGTCACTTTCGGTCATTACGTCTCTTCGCTGATTACGTCAACTCAGTGATTATGTCAATTCCGTGATTACGTCACTTCCGCTCATGACGTCACTGAACCTGATCCTGAACCGAACTTGAACCTGCTCTAGCTCCGGTGACCCAATGGTCTCATTTTCCTTCTGGCGATTAAGTCACTTCCGATCCTGTACCGTCTTCCCTGTCACTGATCATGCTGCTGTGGTCCTAGGGTCTTAAATTCACCGGCTCTACTTCTAAGACAATTCATTTAGATGAAAAGAATACTCGTCAGTGATATGATTTGACGTCTGGCATATGGCAAGCCGTTTCAGTATTTAATCGGTTATTCCACATATGTTGAAAACTTTTGCACATATGTACAAAAGAATTCCACATATGTGTAAAAAACAGTTTTTAGACATATGTGCAAAAGTTTTACACATATGTTGAAAATTTTTACACATATGTTGAAAAGTTTTACACATATGTGGAAAAGTTTTACACATATGTAAAATAAATTAACTATTTCACATATGTTGAAAAGTTTTATACATATGTGCAAAACTTTTACACATATGTCAAATAAAGTGTTTTTCCACATCTGTGCAAAAGTTTTATACATATGTTAAATAAATTCCAGGAGAGTTAATGGAAAGGAAATGGACTGCTCCCTGTGGTATAATCTCTCGTGAATGTTTGTTATCTAACGACCATTTCAAAATGGCGCTGTCCCTTCGGGGTTTATTTTTCGTCTCTCCGACTATGCGAGACATGTGAAACTACAGTGAGGACACGGAAGCTTATAATAATAATAATAGTACTATATTATCTTAGATTCAAGGTCCATACATGACTATCTTCCTTAAACGCACCTCTACTCCTGTAGCTAACGCAGATCGTACAAACTGCGGTATAGCACAGGGGCTGGTTGTTGGTCAGTTATTAATTATGATATTATATTCTGATATACTCTCATCCTACTCCATAAATATGAGTACGAGGTACCGGTATATATGAAAATTAAGATCCTAAATTATTACCAACAACAAGCCCCTGTGTGCGGTAGCTAAATGTGGTACAGAGTACGGTGGGTCCATGCAAACTTCAAACGAACGAGGATAGCGGGGCTGGGGTAGGAACGAAGCCTGAATTAACAAGACATTTGACAGGTAGTGTAGGAGTAATCAGCTGGGTCACAGATAAATAAACACACGAACTCAAGTCTCTTACAGCCATTTCAAGGTCAACCTTACTGAATGTGTTATCATTTTGGAAAGATTGTTCCTTTGTTTGCAGGAGGAAAAGGCGCCAAAATGATACCAGGGAGCAGTCGATGCCTACGGCAGAGGTCGCAACTTTTAGACATATGTGTAAAAGTTTTGCACATATGTGAAATAAAATAACTATTTCACTTATGTTGAAAAGTTTTATACATATGTGTAAAAGATTTAGACATATGTGCAAAAACCTTTTTTTCAACATATGTCGAAAACTTTTAGACATATGTGTAAAAGTTTTACACATATGTTGAAAAGTTTTACACATATGTTAAATAAATTAACTATTCCACATATGTTGAAAACTTTTGCACATATGTCAAAAAGTTTTTAACATATGTATAAAACTTTTACACATATGTGGAATAAATTCGCACTTTTAGACATATGTAGAAAAGTTTTATACATATGTTAAAAACTTTTTGACATATGTGCAAAAGTTTTCAACATATGTGGAATAACCGATTAAATACTGAAACGGCTTGCCATACTGGCAAGAAACTATATTAGTTACGATAGTATGCAACAGGTCTAGGCTATATTGTCCATTATATTTCATGGAGACATCTATTCTCTTTTGTTCGAGAGGAAATTCTCTAATGGCACCCCCTCTCCAAACGCACACACACTTCCCCTCTCCCGAACATATATACGTGTATATGGTCACCATCGTTGTATGTCAATACATGTATTTTGCCTTGTATATTTCTCACGATGTAAAAGATAAAGCATTTATTTTTGGTACTGGCAAGGTTCTCTTTGTACATGATGGCTATACCTACTGAATGCTCGGTAAGATATCATTCGTGAATTAAATTAACACATGTTACACCGAAATAGATGTATTACTAGATATATTACAGATTCATTTCGTCGTCTCGAGTAAGGAGGCTGAAATCTGCCCACCTTCAACACTAGAGAAGACAGATACAGAATACCCCAGCTTGCTCCTCCTTATCAGGCCAGTAAGCAGGCTGGTCACTTTTACCATATTTTGCATAATTCTAGGTCCAAGGAATCATGGGTAAATTCAAAATGACGGTCGTCGTTTTCATTACATTTGGGTTGCCTCGATTACATGAAACTAATTTGATTTGCATAAAACAATGGTACAACAACAATATTTATCAGTTTTCAGAAAATAATATCTAGAAAATGAAACTTCCAGAACCGATCCAAAAGCATCATCCAAGTATATTGTGAAGGTTTAACCCTCGTAGCATGAGGTCGGATTGTGGGACGAACAAAAGAAGATGGTGGCTTGTCGGTCATTTGGAGGGGCGGTAATATGAAGGTAAAGGCAAACAACATAACATTCATTAAATTGATTGATTGATTGATTGATTGTTTATTCACCATAAATAAATAGACAGAGATATGGTATGTGAATAAATAAAAATATGGCAGGAATAAAACCCCAGGTGGCTTGTTATATCCCATAAAATAATAATTGTTAGTGATTATACCAGCTCGAAAATCCTTGAGTTAGAAATATATTTTAATGTAGCATTTCTCCTGTCCATGTGGAGAGAATTTTTTTACCGCTTTTAAATCAACTATTGTGCAACATCAGAAATGAAAGAGTACCCGAGGATCTCTTTAAGAAAATCAAAGTTTTTGTTCTGAATACTCTGGTCGGTCTACGCTGCTGCGAGGTTTTTTTTTCAAGAACTACCGTGCAAAAGGAGAAACCAGAAATTAAAATATATATTTTGATAGCAGAATAGTCATATAACTATTGAACAGTCATTCTTAATCAGTAAATCAATACTTTGAATGACGCTGTTGGACTTTCTTCCCAAATCACGTGCCTGTCGGTACTCGGTTGGCTAAAGAACTGTGATAAAGTCGACACTACACTCGGAGTTCCTCAGGGACGTACAACAGAATGAGTCCGCAATCTTGATCTCGTGATAACAAGACCACGGCCAAACACAGCATAAAACAGTTAAACTTTGATCCTGTATTATGATCTTGATACGATAAGATACCGTGACCTACTTCGATTAGACTACATCACCCTCGTGTGATTGCATCCAGAAAGATATCTCACCGGTTGAACCCATACCTGGACTGATTTGATAACTCATTCATAGGCGAATTTGCGCATATCAAGAGACACTCTCCGCACAGAGGTTATACTGATGATTTGATATTCAGCAGGTCTCGGAGCTTCACTATAAAACAACTGATTGTTAAAAAGGCATCGTTTCTCATGGGTAAACCGTAGCTGCTGCACATGCAAACTCTTATACTTACTTCAAACAGTCTGCCCTCCCACTGTTGAGGTGTTACTGTAAACAAAGAACATATTTTATAGAATTGCCTAATGTATACGGTATTCTGAAATGTAAATGAATTGAATATGTTTAACGATCGCAATAATGTGGTCTCTGTCTGCTGAGCTCAGACCGCAGGATTTCCATAATACTGGTACGTAACCCCTTCATGTTATTAGAATGTACCATATTAAGCTCAGAAGATACGTGGGGCTGGTGCATAATTAAACAAAACAATCCGGGAATGCGAACCGTCATCCTCATGGTATGGTTTTATTATTTCCGCATGTTTATCATAATATATTGTGAGACAACTTGACCTCGCAATGTTTCCCGAACCCAAAGTTTCTGCATGAAGAGCAGACAGACAGGCAGACATCCCCTGCCCCGACCCACCTTCTCCCTCACAGGACCAAGGTTATAATCTACTCTCTCAAAAGTGATAGTAAACACTTGAAGGATCTCCAGAGACTTCTCGAAGTATTTTGTAGTTATGTTTCCCCCATTTGAATTGTCCTGCATAATCGACAGTTGAAGTACAGTCTCGGTGGGTATAGTCTAAAAGTGTTAACTACTTCACTTTTGAGATTCACGATCTACATGTAGCAGAAAAAACTGATTTAAAGAAAGAACGTACAGTTGTAGCTTACCATTCTCTGATCGAAATTCGCCCTATCAAGGCGACTATATTCATGTAATAACCTGACATTGAATCATTACTCAATCTTGATTTTCTTCTGCATATATTTAAAATATACATAGTACTAACATCTGGGCGTACAAACTCACCACATCGTTGTGGTTCCTGGGCATAGACCACAGCTGCTAGGATCACGAAAATAAGTAATTCCTTCATCGTTCTGGATTTGAGTCGTTAATCAACACGCTTGGCCTCGTCTACTCTCAAGATGATGTGGTAGCAAGGAAGAATGAGATCACACCACACCCCTTAAATTTACTTAGTGCAGGCACGTGCTTTTTACGCACGTGGTTCAAGCCATATGACAGGACAGTGCTTGTTCTTAACACGAGGCTAGCTATGGTGTTCTATTTGGGCCAATTTGATCTCGCGCGTCGACTTGCAAAAGTCGACGCACGACGCGCGACGCGAAAAGTCGACGTCGTGTTTTGAAACGCGACGTCGCCCTTTCCGTCGCGCGTCGACTTTTACAATGTTAAAGAGATAGGCCAAAACTCGACGTCGTGTTTCAAAAGTCGACGTCGACTTTGCCCTATCTCATAGCATTGTAAAAGTCGACGCGCGACGCGCGACGGAGAGGGCGACGTCGCCTTTCAAAACGCGACGTCGACTTTTTCCGTCGCGCATCGCCTTTTGGTTTACAAAAGTGCGCATGTCTTGGGGGGGAGCATGTATTATAATTTGGTGAGAATTTACTGCAAGATAGCAAGAATGACAAGATATTTTGCATGCATGGAGACTATGTACAATATAATATATTTGTTTCGCTGTCTGAAATGTTTTTTTTGCTGATTAATTTTCGAACACTGGTAACTGTATTCCACAATTCCACAATCACTCAATCGAGAGGACAGTTCGCATCTATTAGCTTGTCAATGTGTTACTATTCCGCCGGACTAATACGTAAATTAAATTCAAGTTTCCAATAATGAACAAAAGCGTATGTAAGTAACTATTTTGCAGGATTAACAGTAACGACTGGAAAACAGAGGGAAAATAATGAATCGCCTGTGTAGCTCAATGGAACTGTGAGATCTTACATTCCGGAGACATCCTGATGAATGTCTCCTGATAAAACGCGCCACGTTGCATTTTATCTCGAATCATAGAACCCTTTTTACGGAGCCGTGGAGGGGACATAGTTAATATTTTTTTAATTTCCCCCGAGATAATATCCCCCGAGATAATAACTAGGGGAAAATTCACCATTGGTCAATTATCTCGGGGGAAAATAATTTGCCCCGAGATAATTATCTAGGGGTAAATTCGCCATTGGTCAATTATCTCGGGGTAAATTATCTCGGGGAAAATTAATTTTCCCCGAGATAATATCCCCCGAGATAACTATCTAGGGGGAAATTCGCGATTGGTCAGTTATCTCGGGGGAAAATAATTTACCCCGAGATAATTAACCAATGAGAGAGTACGCATATATTCTTTATCATTCTTTCACTTATGATTGACGGAAATGGATCGTGATTGCCTTATTCGCTTGTATTTTGATTTGGGACTGAAGTATAAGGAAATTGTGACGATTTTGGCCATGAAACACAGAATTATCTTGAGTGAGAGACAATTAAAAAGAGTACTGCAACGCCTCAACCTTAGACGTCGACAGTACGACGATCTCGCCATTGTGGTTGAGTTTATTCAAAAGCAGTTGCGTTCTTCGGGAAGCTTGCATGGGTATCGACTCATGTATGTCAGGTGTATGCTGCATGGTATTCGCGTGCGCATGGAACATGTTAGATTGATTCTTCAGCTGCTTGATCCTGAAGGGGTACAACTGCGACAGTCCGGACGACTTCACAGGAGAGCCTACTTTTCAAAAGGTCCCAATTTTATATGGCACCTTGACGGCTATGATAAGCTGAAGCGTTTCGGTTTGTGCATTAACGGCTGTATTTGTGGATTTTCGCGCTACATTGTATGGTTAAACGTTTACTGGACTAACAGTAACCCGAAGATAATCGGCAGTTACTTCTTGGAGGCTATACAGAGGGAGAATGGTTGTCCTAAGGTCGTCCGAGGGGATTTTGGGACGGAAAATTGCCTTGTTCGTGACATGCAAGTCTTCCTTAGACGAAATCATACTGATGATATGTCTCGCAGCCCTTACATGGATGGTGTCAGCACGTCCAATCAGAGAATTGAACAATGGTGGGGGTTTCTGCGAAAAGAGAACGCTCATTTCTGGATCGAATTATACAGTGGAATGGAGGAAAGAGGAGATTTCAATGGTGGATTCTTGGATCAGAACCTGATTCGGTTTTGCTTCATGTCTATAATTCAGGTATAGTAAGACATACAACGAGAATTTGTTACCGGGTATTTAAGAACATGTTAGAGATGATTCACTTACTTTTAATGACTTGTTTCTGTCAGAGAGCCATGTGTAAACCCTTACTGCAAGTAACACCATGTGTGAGCTATCCGTTTATTCATAATTCATTTATTCAAAGTTCAGTTTCCAAGCCTGTGCAAGAGATATCCTGGAAAACGCATTAGTTAGGGAAATGCGTCAATTTTACTATATAACTAAGGAAACCGGATGCATCCACTCGTATTTTCTCAGACTTAAAATTGACTTTTTGACTCAGAATTGTATGCCGCGAAAAATCTTAAAAGGTAAAGTACGAAGCGAAAACACGAATCTACATGTAGTAAGGCAAACTCGAGATTCCACAAACCTTGGTTTTTCTTGTGTTCGCTCAGTACCTTCGTATTTTGGCTTCGTATTTTCGCTTTTTCGACTTTATTTCTACGCTAAAAAGCGAAGAGTATAAAACGCGAGGCTTCCTCAAATTTGGTATGCAAATGAGTTTTGATGATGTCACACTAGTTCATTAGAAAACAAATAATGGACCACTTTCTTCTTTAAGTGACAGGGTTCTGGTACTTTTCCGTTCTATTATTCTGTTAACATTGTGTTTAAAGGTTATCAAATATCACTGCTCTCTCTGGTATTACCAATAGTTATCATAGCAACTGATAAAATAAATGCCTTAGTGATTGGATGCTACGGTAACCACATTTTTTGAAGATGATTGGTATTTTTCCCGAAACAAAGCCATATAGTTTGCAGATTGCCATATTTTAACTTTGAAGGAAATTAGACTTCAATCTAGATCTGTCAATATTCCTGCATCAATATTGTTCACTAGGTTACATCACAAAATCTCCTTTTCGGAAATTCCATGAAAATCAGGTTTAAAATTCAACTCCAACATATCGGCAACCGTTTGAAGTAATTACTTGCAGTAAAAGGCATCTTACTCAAGAGTTGTGAGTACTTTCTGCTCCTAAACGTGACCGTAAACCATTTGGGTTTCTCTTCAACACTGGTGCTTCGTTTTGTAATTGGTGTTTAATTTCGCTTAACCGGGGTAGGAGCCTTTTGAATATCATGTATATTACATCGCCATGGTGTTCAAATGAACAGGCGCAATCAAAGCATGACAGATAATTACTCTAGAAAACGACCTGGAAATTCATATGAATAAAGAACTAGTCAGGATTATTTGTGAAAAACATCATTATGTCTTGCTGACAACATTGGAAACTGTTGGCCGGTTCTCTTTTGTAAGAAACCATCGTGTGTTTAAATTATCTTCATTTCACACATTCGAAATTGATAACTGTCATAGGAAAAAGATGTTTAGATTATTGCCGCGGAATCTCTTTTATGGACGACGGCTTAACATTGGATGTATGATCTGACGCTTGCTATTTAAACATGTTGGCTAATTTACAGGACGAGCTAGACACAGTGATAGATTTGTGGAATGAGCACACCATCCGACCCTCCAGAAACCAAGATGTCCCGTCAGGCAGACCATCCATTATGTACCTTACACCAATACTCTGGGGAGCTGAAAACCACACCCGTGTCGTTACCGAGGAGGATATAGACGTGTGCAAGACAGAAGTACAATCGAGATCCACTGTACCATGTGACAAAGATGTGTACGACCTATGTTTGGATATAATGCGAAGAGATGGGTTATTACCGCCGTGCAATGCAGTTGAGGCCCTTGATCTTTATGTCCATCTCAGAAGGGAAATTTCAGATCTGTTACAATGATCAGTGGATGAATGTGGAAAATCAGATATGTTTTTCTTCCCCAGTACCTTATGGTGTCGGACAAAAGTGTTTGTGACTTATTTCGTCCAGTAGGAATACTATCATCAGTCGCATATATATCACTTTCAATTGCGTTTCATTCTCGGTTATAACTGGGTGCTTTGTAAATATATCTTGGGAGTTACACTTATAGCATGAATGATACCAGAAATAAACCATACAGTGTCTGAGCGCATTTGCAAACCTCTCTAGTTTTTTCGCAAGTTGAACAGAAAGTAATGAAAGGTAATATAACCAGTTTGATTTTTTTTCAAGAAAATGATACAGAACAACTGCTGGTATATACAATGTAATTTTTAATAAAAGGGTCTCTTTTGGTATTTATTTGTTACATACTTTATCAACAAGCAGCCACTATAGGTGGCACCTTAACTGACTCGGGCATAAAATCCGTTATGAAAAAGCAATTGCTTATAGGTAAGCATTTTTCTGGACCCGACCATGGCTGGGATAACTTTAGTATTCAGATCATAGACGTCGTCTATCCATCTACTAAGGATTCCCCCTTTGGATTTGAGAGAAAAATCCGACAGCAGGAATTATTCTGGATGCTAGAACTTGGGTCAGTGTTTCCGTTTGGTTTAAATGATAATGTCAGTGGGTTCAGCAATGCTACAAACCGCCGTTCAAATATATCCAACATATTACCCAACTATTTAAACCCCATCAACGGAGACAACGCAGCCATGGTTGGCGAAAGTTTAATAGTTCGATGATTCACGATCATATCACTTCAAATTACTTAGTGGGTTTAACTAACGCACCCAATAGTATACATAGCTTACGTACAGTTCTGTATGCGTTACCTCAGAGCTTTGAATCAAATAGCCAGAGATATACAGCAATCTGCGTCTTCAGGAAATATAATACCATCAAAAATCAGTAAATTATGTCAAGATATAGCGTATTTTCGGTTGTATCGTCCAGTGAACATAATCGAAACATCTCAAGATCGGCTTTTCTTGAAACTCAACTACTTAGATAAAGGACTGGACACCATTAATTTACCTCGAATCCTGAATGATCCAGAGGTACGCAACGCTGTACCAAACTATTTCAAGTTCACAGAACCTCCTTGCATTTCATATAAGTATGCTAAATCTATAGCCACCAAAATATTCAATTACTCCAATGCTGTCAAGGAGTTTGACTGGAACTTATACACGTCAGGAGGCTATAGTTGTGATTGTGAATTGTCGAACTTTATCTATACACCATGCAAAAATATTGTGACTGGTGACCTTGATGTGATGAGTGATGATGATCTGAAATTACTCCTGGTGAAAGGACCTAAATATAGAGAGCCAAGAAGAATAAATCTGAAGGCCGACCAGAAGATAGTCATGTCTGCATTAGAACAGTACGTTATTGATTGGTCTAAGCGAGAAAAAGTTGAACCTACAGTACTCGCTGATTGGCTGGACCTCACCAAGAGCAAGGTCGTTGGAACAATCCGCCATATTGACAGAAGTACTCTTCCCCAAGCAAAACAAGTACTGAGAAACTTCAATTCGCAAGAAGTCCTAGCAAATCTCCAGAGTAAATTCGTCATAGTCCCAGCAGACAAAGCTCCGAATAATATAATATTCATATGTAAATATTACTATTACCAGGTGCTGGTTAAAGAATTGAGTATAGACATATCTTCATCAAATACATCTACTTACTCCCAAACTGCGTTTACTCTGGAAGATCTATTTAACAATCACAAAAAGTTTCTCAGGGAAAGAGGTATTTGTCTTCCAACCAATCATAACGACATACCAAAAATATACTGGACTCCCAAAATGCATAAATCACCATACAAGCTAGATTCATAGCTGGTTCTAGAAGCTGCACCACCAAGCTTCTTTCAACCCTATTGACGAGGGCCTTTCAGGAGGTAAAAGCATTTTGGTAAAGGTATTGCGCCACTATTTCTAAGAACTCTGGCGTTGAATGTATGTGGATATTGAAAAACTCAAAATGTCTTACGGAAGAATTATGATGCTTTGATGATGGTTTAATGATGATGGAAGAATGACAAGTAACTACGAAATTCAATAAAGTTTCATTTATTAAAATTAAGTATTTATGTTCATTTTGACAACTTAAAAATATTATTCTGTTAAGAGTGAAATGTTTTCCGCCCTATGCACACTGGTGCGGACATGCGCCTCGCCAATTACATGTGTGCTTAGTAAAACAAAAATATGCACATACGGTTGGAAGCGAATAGGGGACCATCGACAATATACAAAAGAATAACAGTAAATACAACAACGATCTTATCATCTGCAAAATCGATGTATTTCCATAGTTACTTGCAAAATAAGCACAACTCCCACACTACCCATTTATCTCCGGATAACGGCTATCCATAAGCAGTAAGATCTTTCGAATAGATGCAGCTTTCAGGTATATATGGAAGGAAGTATGTTCATCTATAAGAATAATGATATTCTCTGACAAAAACAGGTTCTGCTGAAATGATGATATTTGCGACGGCGCATGCGTCCGCCATACTGTTCTTCTCACATAAATCGATGGTTGCAGCAAATATAAACACGTAGGGGGACCAGAGGAGGACCAGAGGAGGATGAAGGAGGAGGATGAAGCAGGAGGAGGAGTAAAATGTGGATGAATTCAACCAATCAGTCAACCTACATCATTCATGCATCACGTTTTATCACGGGACTATTATTTGAGAAGGATAGTCTGTCATGTTTGATCACACGATCTGTATACATATATGCTCAAACGTGAGTGAACTGTTCCACTCAAGTTTGAGTGAAATGATCCTGTTCACTGAAACTTGAGTTACTTTTCACTCAACTTGAGTTACTTTTCACTCAACTTGAGTTAAAACCACTCAAGTTCACTCAACTTGAGCGGGACGAATTTCCACTCTTATGCATGAGTGAATGTCACTCAAGTTGAGTGCATTTAACTCAAGTTGAGTGAAAAGTAACTCAAGTTGAGTGAAAATCTCACTCAAGTTTTGAGTGGGATGAATTTCCACTCTTACTTGAGTGAAATTTCACTCAACTTTTTTTAGAGAGTGTATCTTGTGATCAAATATGGCAGAATGTCATTTACAAATTATAACCACGTGATAAAACATGGCGGATGAGTGGTGTCTTTTGATTGGTCGGATGAATTTCTCCTCATTTTCCTCTCCTCCTCTGGTCCAGGAGATTCCCTTTTCTCTGTTGAAATATTCCAAACATTTATCTGCAAAACAGATATCATCTGACGTTTCGCGACCCATTGCTGAGAGTGAGTTCAAAAAGACGCAACAAAGGTACCAACACTCCAAATAACGAATTACATCATACACTTAAAAATATTAATTACTAATAATAATCACGTTATTTTTATTAACTCTGTTAAGGACTTCACATCTGTGCAGAAATAAAATCTCTATCTATATTTACCATTTGACGTTTCAAGGCCCATTGATGAGAGTGTGAGCTCACACAAACTATATCCAAATTACGAATTACATCATAAACTTCGGCATATTAAATTACTCTGTGATAATCACGTTTTTTACTAACTATGTTAAGGACTTCACGTCTGTGCAGGTTCGATAAATAGAATGTCTATCTATATATATCATTTCACGTTTCGCGGGACATTGACGAGACTGAGTTTAAAAGATGACACAAACATACCAACACTCCAAATAACGAATTACATCATACACTTAAAACATTTAAATTACTAATG
>JAVTVY010007296.1:0-44162 GCA_036873755.1 Hanleya hanleyi | reverse complement strand
TACTTGGATGGGATATCGATGCACGTCAAGATATACCGATTCTCATCGTTGTGTTTGGCAAAGGCGCTCATATCGACCAAATCCGCTTGCCACTGGGCATCTATTCCTCCCACAATGACCCGGTTCCGTAGAAAATGGCGACGGACAGCTCGATGTAAGGTATAGGTGTCTTGTCTTCTTAACCAATCTCGGACTTGGGCGCGTTGTATCCCCTGGGGTTTGGCCGCTCGATAGAGAGCCGACAATGCACTATAGGCCGCCGGACTGTCGGGACTGTAGTATAAGTTATCCAGCACCTTCTCCCAGCGCTTCATGGTGACACAATGATGATGCACCCTGGCTCTATCGTTTATTTATAACGGGTATATCTTGGGCCGGAGTTTCTTTCTGATTTTCTTCGTGGACTTCCACAGTGGCCATGGTCAATGACCAGTCCAACTCGTCTGATGACCGCTTGATAAGCACTTCATCCACATCCACCACGGCATCATTCAATGCAGACCATAGATCAGGGTGAAGGGTAAAATGCACTGTACCTCCATCTAGCCGAGCCAATTGAGCAAAGAAAGGGCCGCGTCGGATGTACACATCGTGACACAAGTGGATGAGGTCGCCGTCCAGTTCACCAGACAACACCCGTTTGAATTTGGTCCAGCCCTCCCGGGACAGACGAATGTGAGCCAGGCACGGTTGTGTAGGGTCCGCATCACAGATGTCTCCCACCTCCTCCATGATATCGACCTTATCCGCATACACGTGCAGGAAAACCTCGGGGGTCAAGCTGAAATACGCCAGTACTATATGCTCCGTCATGGTCAGTACGTGAATGGTACCACATTTCACTGTCTCTCGTATTTATAGGGAGAACCCCGTGAGATCAAAAGGATCAGGTGGTCATATCACTGGGCTGACTGAGTCTAGCCGGGTAATCAATGGCATCGTCGTCGTGGGGTTCATGTAGTTGTTCATGGGGTTCAGCCAGCGCGTCCTCAATAGCACGAGCCCACCCCAACTGGTGTGATGATCGCTCGTCCGGTGTAAACAGCTGGTCCACAATAGGCACCACTTTCTCCAAGGCTGACCACAGATCGGGATCTAGGGTGAAGCCTCGCGTAGCATCTTGGTAGCGGCCCAGGCGTAGGAAGAAGGTTGCACGGTATACGTAGATGGCATTGTCTATGTGGATGAGGTTTCCGTCGAGCTCGCAGCTCAACACCCGTTTAAATTTGGTCCAGCCGTCACGAGGTAGCGTCACCGTATTCGATAAGGTCTCAGCGGGCGCCCAGCAAATATCTCCACGGTCTTACACCAGGGTGACTTTATCTTCATAGACGTGTAACCCCACCCGGGGTGTAAGGGGCAGAATGGCTCGTAGGACGGGTGACATGCTTGCTCCAATGTCGAACGGTGAATGACACACACTCTGTCTGACCCTCGTATTTATAGTGTCAATACCACAGCGCCAGGGTCAATAGGGCACAGACTAGTATGAGGCCAACCAGCCGGCGCTGGTTCCGGCGTGAGCGCTCCTGGTCCATAGCGCGAGCATCAAGGATGGCTGTCATAGTCCAGTAGTGGTGAGTGATGGCACGCCTCTCCATCGAGTGCACTCTGTGGAGGACCGCTTCTGTGAACTCGTTCAGGATCTGGCGTCGTCCCTCGTTGTCATCGCCATCTGCAAACATGGACCGGACCACTGCTCGGTAACCCGTGAATGAATTCACCGCGGTGGCATGCTGTAAAATGCGAGTCGCATGGGGCTGGATCTCCGCCATGGCTCTGTAGAAATGAAGGTGTGGGATCCAGAGGGACGTGTTTTATAGACCAGATGTAGCTCTACGGGTGTAGTCCGTGATACGTACTATTCGGATGGGTTAGTCCAAAAAAGGGAGCAACAACAACAACAACAACAACAACAACACAGATTACAGATCAATCCTTTTATTATGCGTGAACAACATAGAAATGCATGTACTGACCTGTCTGTGGGGGTTTCCCACAATGGCGTTCACCTTCGCGTCTTTTCGTGTACGTCCGTGTCTTTTCGTTAAAGTCCGTGTATTTTCGGTAAAGTCCGTGTCTTTTCGGTAAAGTCCGTGTCTTTTCGGATCGGTGACGTCCGTGTCTATCGTCCGGGCACTTCGCGTCTGCGCCTGCATTGGGTATGTATAAGGGTCTTCATACGCGCGCGCAATGCGGCTCAGTGGTACACCAGTACACCAGTCTCGATCCTCGACTTGGGGTAGAGTGTGCTAAAAATAGATTACCAGCTAGCGTGCTATAAAAGGGAAGCGGCCTTGCCATTTCATCAGACACTCTATCAACCACCAAGATGTTCACTTGCACAACTTGCCAGAAGCAGTTTACTCGTCTAGATAATTTACGACGCCACGAGGCCTCCACCCACAACGATGGACTGTATACTTGTATAACCTGCGCACGGTCATTTAATCGGGAAGATGCTTTACTGCGCCACGAACGTTCAATTCATGGGCCATCCAAGCGTCCATGCGAGGATTGTGATCAACTCTTCAAACGACGCAGTCAGTTGCTGCGACACCAACGGTTGATTCATGCCTATGAGCATGAACGACAACTTCCTACTGAAGAGCCACGGAAGGTGAGATCCAGTGAAGATAAGCCCGGGGAGACGAACGCCACTGGTGATGCGATGAAGGAGAGCCCGCCTATACCCACAGTTGAGAAGAGCCTGAATATCCAGCCGGACCCCAGCGTTACGGTTTCGAGTCCTGACAACATCGAACATTTTCTGGTGGAGCCCATAAATGTTCCTAGCGATCTCTTACAGGACAACCATCCAATCAGTGACATCGATCGGCGCCATTGGTCCATGACACGGTACTGTTTCCACCCTCAAGATATCTACAATTTCCCACTGACCAACCGCACCTGTCTACGCAGCTACGTGGAAGCCATCTTCAACGATCAAACTACGGCCTTTACATTGAATGTCGCTTTCGGGTACATCTTACGTCACAAAAAGACGGACCAGTTACAGTATTATTATCCCAGTGCCAACAACCATGTGTTTGACCAGCCGGTCACCATCATTAACCGGGGGTCACTAGAGACGATGCTGGAGATACTGGACACCGTGGAACCCTTGAGATGGGCGCATTGTCAACGCCCCAACATTCAATGGGTGGTAGAGAGGGTAACCAATGTCACGTTTTTCCTGACCAAGCTGACCGATCACCCCCATCGGTTGAATGCGTCACCCGTGCACTGATGAATATCATGCCGTACACACACACACACTCTATGTCTACATGCTGCTCGCTGACTTGAGCTCAGTAAACACTTGACCTAATGTGACAATGTGTTAAATAATAAAACATGGTGTTTGATATTTCAATTTGTTTTGCTGTGAACATACTAAACATACCCAGGGCGGCTCCCCCCAGCCTGGGTATGATGTAACATTGGGGTAATAAACTATATAAACATTACTAAACTTGTTGTTCCCAAAACGGCTATTTTCATACCCTTCGGCCACCGCGCATGCGCAGAAGGCCGATATGTCAACCCCACACTCAGCCCATTAGATGCCCCTTCACATAAGCTTCACTTGGATACCTCACTCGACCCCATCGGACCATTTTATCTAGGGACTACTTTTTCTCCGCGGAAGGTTTTTCCCGCGACCGAATCACTGCCAGACATGACCGCGGATGAATACATCTTTCACAGCCGCCATCTTAAACCCACCACCCACCACCACCACAGCCGCCATCTTAAACTCACCACCCACCACCACCACAGCCGCCATCTTAAACCCACCACCCACCACCACCACAGCCGCCATCTTAAACCCACCACCCACCACCACCACAGCCGCCATCTTAAACCCACCACCCACCACCACCACAGCCGCCATCTTAAACCCACCACCCACCACCACCACAGCCGCCATCTTAAACCCACCACCCACCACCACCACAGCCGCCATCTTAAACCCACCACCCACCACCACCACAGCCGCCATCTTAAACCCACCACCCACCACCACCACAGCCGCCATCTTAAACCCACCACCCACCACCACCACAGCCGCCATCTTAAACCCACCACCCACCACCACCACAGCCGCCATCTTAAACCCACCACCCACCACCACCACAGCCGCCATCTTAAACCCACCACCCACCACCACCACAGCCGCCATCTTAAACCCACCACCCACCACCACCACACCCCATGTGACACAATACTCGTTTCTGATTGGCTGTCGCGTGTGACCTCCACGTGTCCTCCACAAAATATGCAAATTTCTGAGGTCAATGGGGATCAATTTACGCTTTGTATACTACTTATCTGTCTCAAAGACAACTTACTAGCGTACAAGGGAAACTGTCTTCCAGTTTACCCATCACCTGTGGCATACCACAAGGTTCTATTTTGGGCCCCCTGTTGTTCATCCTTTTTAGTAATGATTTTCCACTGTGTACTACCCATACAACATGTGATATGTATGCAGATGACTCAACCCTGCATGTGAGTGGGAAAACCGTGGGGGAAATCGAATGGAAGCTAAATGGTGATCATATTAACATCTCAGCTTGGTGTGAGAGGAACAAAATGGCTGTTAATATTGATAAAACATATGTTATGCTAAAAACTACGAGCCAAAAATATCACAGGTTACCGAGAAACAATATCAGTTTATCCTTAGATGGAACTATTCTTAAATCGTCGTCAAACGAAAAGCTCCTTGGATTTGAAATCGACAATCATCTAACGTGGGACAATCAAATTGACAGTGTCAAAATCCGTGTCTCGGAACATTGCCCTATTGCGGCGTATTTATCAGTACATGCTCATACATGCGAGACGAACATTCTATGTGTCTTATATCCAGTCAAACTTAGACTACTGTTCTACCGTCTGGGGAAATAGCAATAAAATTGGTGAGCTCTATAAGCTCCAAAAGAGAGCTATTAGGATTATGATGGATGCGCCACCTAGAGCTCCTCGCTATGAATATTTCAAGTCGCTACGAATTATGCCTTTGCAGGACAGAATTTCAGAGTGGTATCACTTGTCCGTAAAGCTATTAACAATACCACGCCAAATTATATCAGCGAATTGTTTCACTGAGTTTCGTCACTAAGTTCTAGAGTCACCAGATCAGCTGTGCAAAATGACCTATATGTGCCGGATACTATCTTGAACTGTTCACGAACTGGTCTTCGCTACAATAGTACCATATTATACAATGACTGTGATAAATCTATTCGAGATAATGTGAATATAAGGAATTTTAACCGGCGATATTTAAATGAATTCTTCACGATTTGTTGCATTTTATATACACACATATATATTATATATTAATATAATGCAATGATGACCTTGTATATAAGCTACCGACCCACCCAAAGAGGGCTCTGGGTTATATTAGCTTCCAGTTAACCAGGTATTTTACCCTCTCTAAATAAAGGTTTTATTATTATTATTATTATTATTATTATTATTATTATATAAAAGTGTTATAATATAAAATGTATTTATTTCTTTCCATTTCGTGTTGTCATTTTATGTGTTTACCGCTTTTGATACTCAATTGGGAGTATAGCAAATGTGATCATAAAACTTGGTCTTCTGTTCGTGCCAATTTTGAAAGCAGCGAACAGGCCAATTAGCAGGCGATCAGTGAAACATCAGAGAAACAAGCTGGCTATCTCCGATAATTGTGGATTGTTTAACTGCACTTCCCTCTGGTATGTCTCTTATTTTAGATCAATCTATCTCAGACATCCTGGGGATATCATCAAACGATTTTGACCGATCGAAGGCTGTATAAAGCAACCCTCAACTTCTGCTGTTGCTCAAGGAAAAGATTTGAGATTAAACGGAACTGTTTTAATGTCACTTTTGATACAAATATTTCTCCCGTGCTCCTTGAATCATGTTGCCTCTGGTCTTCGTCTGTAACCCATTTGGTATCACCGGAAGCAAGTTGATTTGCTTCTGGTATCACTTTGACTCACTCTATGATGTTTGTCATCGCCGACAATCTTGTATCTCCCTTATCTCCCCTGGACAATGCTGCCTTGCCACCGCGTGAGCTCCGGTAAGTTCGATTGATCTCTTCCCTTTTTTATAACATATAGCGAGTGTTAATATGATAATATCGATCAAGTATTTCTACTATTCCAAGAAAGGACCAGTATGCTTACATTTATGATTATTTTCGTAGCTTCAGATCGAGAATATACAGTTAGCTTCGATTAAAAATATATTCTGGATTACAGACACAGCGGAGCGCCCGCATTGAGGAACCGGAGCTCATACGGCCAGACAAGGTTCGTTGCACCGCCCGCTGCCATCGAGGTCAGACAGCATTGTCGAGGCATTAACTTGAATTAAAATGCCTCATTTGGAAAGGACATGCCATGGTGGTGGGACCAACAAGAACAGCAAGAAGTCAACAAGAAGTCACATGACGCGAAAGGCCGAATATCCTAACTGCATTCCTCAGAAAGACATCGAAAGGATCAAGAAATCAACTAAATTCAAAACCTGTAAAAATCTTTTTCGAGTTATCTGCAACCTTTAGGCCAATTCAAGAAAATTAGAGAAGCTTCCATTAGCGGGCCTCCACGGGATATGAAGGGCTTATCCTACTGGTACCGGTACATTTGGACAGTATTGCTATCAACCCATGACAAATATAGCTTCTCAGTAATTTCAACCATCCGATTACAATCAGTGATCATCCACGTTTCATGGGGAAATCCTAGATGGCCGCCTTGTGGCCATATTGGATTCTCGAATGGGACCATAAAAGGTATCTTGCACAACTAGCCCCCAAGGGGAACCTGTGTACCAAATTTGAGAAAGATCCATGCAGTAGTTCCTGAGAAATCGCGATAACAAGAATTGTTTACGGACGGACGGACTGACGTACTGACTGACGGACGACGGACGACGGACCACGGACGAAAAGTGATTTGAACAGCCCACCATCTGGTGATGGTGGGCTAAAAATAGATGAAGGATTTACATTTTCATGAGTAAAACTCATTTTCTTCATATTTGTATACAATTGGTTCGCAATTTAATAATTAATAATAAATAATTATAGCATCTAGCATGTGTATTTAAAAAATCAAGGTCATGCTAAACGACCAATCAAGTGACAATGGCCTCACCTGCAATGCAGCCCTACTTAAATTCTTAATTTTAATCAGAGATAAAGAAACATATAATATACTTGTATTTGTCATTGTGATATTCAATTGACAATCCAGTAGGTTGATTCTGCGATACAGCATTGGTGCAGGGATTAGAAGCTGTATATGATATATCCACTTTTGTTCAAAGCGGACAACTTCTAACACATTTAACTCTGTCAATTTATGTCATATACTTTGTGACACCTTTCACCAAAATACTACCAAAACTATACCAGTATGCTATATGTGCATATAATTAGAATTTGGCATAATATATGTAAGTTTTTAATTTTTTAGAGAAAGAGTCATGTCTATGTAATTAATGAACTTTGACCCAGCGTCTAGACAGCCTTTACTTCTGCAGCAAAAACATATAATTGAGTAACATGTGCAACTTAAATTCAATGGGGTCACCAGTCCCTCTGAATATTATCTCTCATCACATTTCACATTCAATATTATGTGACATAAGGCCCCATCACTGACTTTTCAAAAAGTCGGACGGGCGGTCCTTTTTTTATTTTTTATTTTCGGAAGAGCATAGGAATGGTTCAGTTCATTCAAGAATCCACTGATATTAAGATAGTGATAGTCTAATTTGGTCCTAAAATGGTATACAATTCATTTTAAAGTTTCATTTTGTACACGGTCTTGCTAAAGATTGAATAAATACATTGGATAAATCTGCAAAAATCCCATGGCGTTTGTATTTCCATTCTCACCTCCTGCATACTGCTATATGTGAGGTCATCTCATTCTGATTTCGTAGTCGCAAACTCCACTATCGGCATGAATCAATATCACTGAGGAATATAGAACAACGTAAGTTCTTCAACGGAAAATAAATATGAACTATAAGCTTACAACCAGGTCCAATTACAGATCAAAAAGTAACAGAATTATTGTCTGTCAACTAGATAAACATCATCAGTATCTCCACACACAAAACAGTCCAGTAAGAAGTCTCGATCCAGGACAGAAATGTATCTAATAACCATGACATCCAATGGCGCACAGAAGAAACATCAAGTTGCTGGCAAGGCCCCGGTAATCACACAAGGTAAAACTGTTGGGTATACAATCTTGACATCACCTCAGCTCCTCTGCAGCTTCTGCAAAGACAGACAAGCATTCGTAGCGCACAGCAACAGTCGTCGCTGGTGCAAACCAGAGTTAGTTCAGCCTCATTTTCATACCAAAACAAACACCAACAAGGCAGGTGAGAAAAAATAAAAAATAAATCGGGACGGGCGGTGATGGGGAAACAAGGCATTTTTTTTATGGGGCCTAAATTGCCCAAACATCTCTCATTACAAATGCCATTTCACATTGTGCATATTCAACACATGCAATTAGAGCGATTTTCTAATTGTATTATGTATCCTTTATCAGTATGTATCCTTACTCATAAACAGGTTGATCTTTTCATCATTTCTTAGAGTAAACAGTACTCTTCCTCCAACATCAGTCTTGTGTTTCAATATCCTACCAAGAAACATCCCATTTTTTTTACTTATACTAACAAATCATAATTTTCTGAGCTTTTGTTTAACGCAGTTTATAAAATTATAATTGCCTTTCCCCAAATAACCCTCGTTTTTGATGCTTCTAATAATCTCCCACGCGTCCGTGTTCATTTACTCGTGACACGCGTCTCTAAACAGTATCATCTTTGTTGATTAAAGTTTGTTTGTGATGTATAAGATATCACTTCAGCGAATTGAGAAAGTTACGAACCAGTCTTGTAAGCTGTCGGTGTAGGTTACACTCGTAAGTGGTCCATGTCAAATAACTAGCTTATCCAATTTTCAATCAGGGCACGCCCAATACGTAATGACTTCATTATGGTGTTCTATTTGTGCCAAGTTTCCGTCGCCTTTTCAAAACGCGACGTCGCCTTTTGAAACGCGACGTCGCGTTTCGAAACGCGACGTCGTGTTTCGAAACGCGACGTCGCGTTTTTAAAACACGACGTCGCCTTTTGAAAAACACGACGTCGCCTTTTAAAACGCGACGTCGCGTTTCTTTCCTATGTTTTTGCATTGTAAAACTCGACACAACGAAACTCGACGTCGCGTTTTCAAAAGGCGACGTCGTGTTTCATCCGCGTCTTGTTTGGCAATGTTAAAAGATAGGAAAGAAACGCGACGTCGCGTTTTAAAACGCGACGTCGTGTTTTTTAAAAGGCGACGTCGCGTTTTCAAAAGGCGACGTCGCGTTTCAAAACGCGTCGCCTTTTGAAACGCGACGTCGCCTTTCGAAACGCGACGTCGCCTTTCGAAACGCGACGTCGCGTTTTGAAACGCGACGTCGCCTTTTGGTCTTTTGATAGTTGATGAATTATGCAAGCAAACAATCCTCTCTTCTGTCATAAAAATACTGAGTCCACCCATTTAGTGTGTCTGATTGTTAGCCAGGGTTATTTTCCGGTCTCTCACAGCAACATGGTGTTTTTTTAGCAAATGCGCGAAAAATTATATCACAGTATTAGTGTTTGAATTCCTCAAATTAACAGAGTGAGGGTCTATAAGGAACCATGTATATCTCAGGTCAAATTATTCTTTGCAAATCATTTACTACATTTGCTAGCAGGAGCAAGACTAATGTATTCTTTTGCAATCAGCATTCAGAGTTATTTCAGAAATATAATTTGTAGCTTTAGGGTTGAAGAGATATTTTATCATTGAGTTGCCCCATTTATTTTCCAGGCCATTTTGGTCCGCGGATGACCTGAGCTATGATTCATTTATTTGTAACAAAAAACAGGGACTTTGTGACTATTTCATCTCAAATCGCACGCACGTGTATTTGTTTATATGGAAGTTACAACCACGCATGAACATCGAAAGGCCCAATATTGACCAATCAGCGATCGGCTAACCTTCTGTCTCTATCCGCAAGTGTACTCAAAATATCACAAAATGGAGGTCAAGCGGATAGCTCTGGCTCACTAATAACAAATGCTCCCTAAACCTGCACATGCGCAGTTGAAAGACCAAAAGGCGACGTCGCGTTTCAAAACGCGACGTCGCGTTTCGAAAGGCGACGTCGCGTTTCGAAAGGCGACGTCGCGTTTCGAAAGGCGACGTCGCGTTTCAAAAGACGACGTCGCGTTTCGAAAGGCGACGTCGCGTTTCAAAAGGCGACGCGTTTTGAAACGCGACGTCGCCTTTTGAAAACGCGACGTCGCCTTTTAAAAAACACGACGTCGCGTTTTAAAACGCGACGTCGCGTTTCTTTCCTATCTTTTAACATTGCCAAACAAGACGCGGGTGAAACACGACGTCGCCTTTTGAAAACGCGACGTCGAGTTTCGTTGTGTCGAGTTTTACAATGCAAAAACATAGGAAAGAAACGCGACGTCGTGTTTTTCAAAAGGCGACGTCGTGTTTTAAAAACGCGACGTCGCGTTTCGAAACACGACGTCGCGTTTCGAAACGCGACGTCGCGTTTCAAAAGGCGACGTCGCGTTTTGAAAAGGCGACGGAAACTTGGCACAAATAGAACACCATACTTCATCGACCCCAGCTGTCTCTGTCGAAAGAAAACTTGTTATTCTTGCGTAATTTTGTTATGATTTCTTATAAATATATATGTAGAGGTATACGGATTAAGTTACAGCATTTAACATACTGTTATATATATATCCGAAACATGCATGACTTTGCCTGTCAATGTTTTGTGTTTAACTATTTAATCAGTGTTTTTACCGCTTGGAAACGTTATGTTAAAATGGAGTACTTAAGTTTGCATAGGAGAAACTCCTTTAGTTGTTGCGTTCGGGAAGCCAGATATTAACTTCTTTATAATTCTGCACAAAAAAAAATCTGTTTTTCGTATCCAAAAGAAATATCCAACTCTTCTTTTTCATTGTATAAAGGCGCAGAGAGAGGAGATCATGACTAAACAGTAACACGTGAAAGGAGGAGACAATGACTGGTTAACAGTTATATAATCTCCCTAGTATAATCCGTGGCGGGTCCTACTCCTCCTCCTCCTCCGCTTTACTCACCTGCTCCTCCTCCGCTTTACTCACTGCACAGCGGGTCGCATAGATGTGGCGCGGGATAGGGTGGGGCGAGAGACCTGGGGTTTTCGCTACCCGCGATTCCATGAGCCAGGCTTGCACCCTACAGTAGAATGGGTCGGCTGCGCATGCGCGATGAGTAGTAGTAGTATAGAAAGGGCACGCAATCTCCCTATCCCTATAGGTGTGGCACGGGATAGGGTGGGGGACCTGGGGTTTTCGCTACCTGAGATTCCATGGGCCAGGCTTGCACCCTACAGTAGAATGGGTCGACTGCGCATGCGCGATGAGTAGTGCGCGATGAGTAGTATAGAAAGGGCACGCGATCCCCCTATCCCTATAAACTAACCCATGGGGGTGAATGAACCCATGGGGGTAAATGATCCATGGGGGTGAATGAGCACTATTCATTGTAAATGGCCGTGAGTAAATAACAGTATAGAGACGTGAGAGGAGGAGACAATGTCTGGAGAACAGTTATACAATCAATGTAAACGACCGTGAGTAAATAACAGTATAGAGTCTTCAGAGAATTAGGAGACCGTGACTAAATAACATTACAAATCAAACGCACGTGAAAGACACTGAGTATATATTCAACAATAAAAACGCGAAAGAAACTATATATATATGATTATTTATATAACACTGACAGGCCATAGTTGGATAATGTGTGACATAACTAAATAACATCAAAATTCAGCTCGAGAGAGAAAGTCGTGATTAACGTTGAAAACATGATAGAAAAATGACTAAATAACAGTAAAACCATGAGAAATGAAGAGCAGAACTAAATAGCGTAATAAAAATGTGAAAGAAAGGGACCATGATTAAATAACAGTATAAAGTCAAGTTAAACCTTAAGATGGACATAACTAAATAAAAGTGAAATTTTATACAAGAAGACATTGACTTAATAACAGTGAAAATGACTTTACGAAATAACACGTACTAGAACAGGAATCTATTACAAGACTAGGGCTAAAGAAAGAATGAAAGGGGAGAGAAACCATGACCGTTTGAATCTAAAGAGAAGGAGACCACGACCAAGACCATTGTTATAGATTGACCTTTAGAAATAATTGTATTCACATCTTTCTGTTTATCTCTTATGAAGCCCAACTTTCTTCCCTTTTCCTTATCTCGCGTTGGAGTGCTTTTCTGTTTGCAATAAAGTGGGTCGTAACGCTTTTCGCCAACCGCGCTTTGTAAGTTGGTGACAGTGGCGTAATTTTTCATTTTTCCTCCTCAGTATGCATTATGTGCTTTTGAGTATAACAATTTACAGAGGAGATCAGACACTGATGGATGGGACGGCTTCGATTGATATGTCCTGGGAAATTGCTGACTTCATTTAATATGTGGTTAAGGTTATAACACGGGTGATGCTCGGAATATTTTGATGGCGAAAATTGGTAGATCGGCATGATTGTATAAATGATGGTCCGCCGAGGTGATGATGCTTGACAGGGTGATATACGAATACAAAATTGGCTCATGAAACTCATACAAAGTCGTGCCGCGTGTAAAAAAGAGCTGTCCCTTTCTAACAGGATAAGTTTGTTATCGACTGATATATAATGGACGAGAGTTGAAAGGGAATGCGATTTTTCAATTCGTTGAATCTTTCTATGAACGCATGTATTTATTTATAATGCTGATTGTTTGTCGCGTTGCGTCAGCTGACGGTATTGGACAGTTCAAGGAGGATTTTGATTGGCCATAGATCGTCTAAACTTCTCCACAAACCAATGAAAATACCTGAATTCTGTTTGAAAATTTGAATTGACCAATTAAAACGTTTGAAACTGAAAGCAATCCCGTGATGCACCGGAGTTTATATGGACATTCACTGCTACATTACACTGATTTAAATAACGCATTTGTATCAAACTATTGGACGTGCGCCTTGCAGTGCACGGGAAAGTCAAACGTATATAAAAGGCACTGAGATAACTAACGAAACAAATTGTCAGTATAGCCGACTCGATCGGGGCACGGGATAATCTAAGGGATATCACCAAGGCAATTTCCTCCAATAATGGACCACTTCTTCATTCTCTGCTGTCCGGTACCGTAGCCAGAACAAGCCAGGACAGCGATGATCACTTGGCTCTAATGAAAAATAAATCTGAACTGATTAAAGAATTCTGTTTTCTCAGAGATCGCAATATCGGAAAACAGACATTATGAGGGAAGAGTGAGACCGCCGGACCCTATCTACTCCGCATCAACGGGTTAATAGTAAAAATCTGATTTGACAGATGCCGAGCTAATGACTGTGCCAATAAACTCCCAAAGCAATATTCCAGGGCAAGAGAACTAATTGAATTAGTTTTGTAGTCTATCGATAGTAATCAATAGAGACTGAAATCAAGAGACTGAAATTCAAAACCTTTTCAGAAGCATTAGGGCATAGCTGGGGTGGTAAATTTAATCAAAATGTCACCAAGGTTTGATTGGTAAGGCGCATTACCCGTGATCCTCTGGCGACCTCTGCTCCTATTGAGCTTGTTAGGCTGCCGTTTTTGGTATTCCGCTCATATGCGGGGTCCCATATTTCACCAAAAGTTATGGCCCTGTCTAATTCCCGTTAACGGGTGAGGAAATTGCATTTTTGTTGTCGCCCGAGAGAAGTATCCTCGCAGGTGTCATTCGTAGAGGTTTCCATCTATTAGTCTCAAACTCCGGGCTGTTTGAACTCGGGAATTCTTCGTCTGCAGTTTGCTCGATCCACTGTGATTCCATAGCTCGTGGTCTTGTTTTGATTACATCATCAGAGCAACCGCACCTCATTGATTCTTGCCCACAGAAGCTTGCTCCCAATATACCAGTGCTGTTGAACGTCCAGATTCACGAATAATTCGCTTATTCCAAGAGGTATAGCATAGTATTAGACCATTTATTTTCACTGCATCTTTATTTTCGGGATTTAAAATACAATCCCGGGGAGGCGACCATCAGGAATCCATAGAATTTTCTTCGAGTTATGGATTCCATTGATCTCTTGTTAATAGGATTGAAAAGTAAAAGTCAACTGAAAACTTTCATTCAACGACAAATGACGCCATTACGACGTTATCAAAGTAATATTTCGCGATATGAATAAGAATATAACTAAAATATTAGGTGAACATCGCAAGATAAGAGAAAAAAACACATTAAAGAACACCAAATAATAGCAACAGCAGCAAATAACCACTGACCAGCAACTAACAACCAATCACTGACCAGCAACTAACAACCAATCACTGACCAGCAACTAACAACCAATCACTGACCAGCAACTAACAACCAATGACCATCAACAGTAACAAACAATCACTGACCAGCAACGAACCACGAATGGTTATTAACAGCAACAAACAACCAAGGACCATGAACAGCAATAAAACACCATGGCCATCAACAGCATCAAACATCTAATGACCATCAACAGAAACAATCGATCACCGACCAATGATCAGCAACAATCAACCAATGTCCAACAGTAACAGCCAATGACTAAACAGCAACAAACAGGTAATGAACATCAACCGCAACAAATACCCAATGGTCGTCAACAGCAACAAACAACTAATCACCAGTAACAAACAATCAAAGACCAACATCATAAACAGCCAACAGTAGCTTAATTTAAATGGCCATCAATGGACATCGAACTCTGCAAGCACGCAAATATCTAAGATATCGGAGAACATCCATTGGTACCATATATAATTAGCATGTCGTAACTATTAATAAGAAGTCACATACCAGTAGTGGTGTATGATAGGGTTCAAACCCATATCGTCTAAGCCACCTGACCTAACAGATCCAACGCTCTAACACACTGTGTTACACATGTTCTCACCGTTCAGCAAACATCGAACAATCAACCAAATACGGACGCCATGTTCGACATTCAGTTGGAACTGTATCCGTCGTCAACACAAAAAAGAGAAGTCAACAATCCAGAGGCCAGTTTGATATATCAACTTTCAGCCTGCACTCAATCCAAACAGGCACACAATGAAATTTTAAACGAGTTACTTGCTTACAAAATCTGTTCCAATGACCATAAGCTCACATCAACAACAACATTCGAGCAATGACTACCAGCCTACAGTGAGGGGTTTAAACATTCAACAAACCGGCACCAATGGACATCAAAATGACAAGCATCGAATGACTGTCAGAGTTGCACCTTATACTATACTATACTATACTATACTGTACTATACTATGCTTTTCTGTGCTGTGCTCTACTATTCTATACTATACTATTCTATACTGTACCGTAGCTCACAACCAATGGCAATCAATGGACATCGACTGCTGTATATTGTACTGTTCTATACTGTACCGTACTATACTCTACTAGTACTTCATCGGAACTCAAAGCAGCCATCTGTCAGCCATGTTATTTCCGGACATAACGGACTGCGCGCATTTAATCAGCCTCTGCCCGTCGTCCAGCCTTTTTCAGCAAGCACCAACGATGATTCGGGGCGGGGTGGAGGAGTTAATGTCACATTCAAATTTATTTCACTCATATGGTTACGAAAAGAACGATATTGTAAACAGTGCAGTTAAGAAGTCGTTGAAGATGAGTATCATTTCATTTTTAATTGTCCGACAGCGGACAGCGCTCACTGCTATATCGAACCAAATTTGTCCGTATTTAAGTAGTTTGAGTAAGTCATCTCAAATACGAATGGTACTAGGGAACAAGTCCACGAGCCTGTTGATCCACACGGTCAGGTATTTGATCAAGTGTGAAACCTGAAAGATTATAGTGAGTGTCCGTTTCCCAGTACCGGTATAATAAACACAATTGGTTTATGTTCATTTATGTGTGTTGACTGTATTGTCGGTCTGCAAAGGCTGTGTAACTTGGTCAATAAATTTTATCTTATCTTATCTTATCTTATGATGACAGCCATTTTGAATGATGAAGGGAGCCGGAGTGCCCGGATGGAACCACCAACGTCGGTAAGTAACTGGTAAACTTTCACACATATACCAGGGGGTCTCGAACCCGTGTCGGTTCAGCGGTGTGATGCTGGCGGTGTGATGCGCCTCAGACCGAGGGCCCTCGTTGATTCAAGGAGCGTATTGAAGACGGAATGGTTCCCCATTGTATGCTAGTGGTATGTAATGGGAGACTTGCACAATACCAACTATCCATTGAGATTATGTGATTGTCTCTTCCTGTTTGTCGATTTTGGTCCATTTAACCAATCACCTGGCAGAGCTACCGGTTTATCTCATGGTCCTATAATTGTGCCAGTCCCCCATTGTCCGTGTGACCCACGACGAGACTTTTTGTGAGCGGCATTCAGGTCTGTCAGATGGACAACAATCGACCTCGAAGTTTTTCTCGCGCAGTTCGGTATCTTATGTGGAATTAGGCAGTCATGATGTATTGAGCTCCAAAATTAATTCAGTATAATCTATCACCTATCACATCTCTAAGTAATGAGAAGCCGGTGTTGAGCCCTCATCTGATGTATGCAGACGATAGCACAGCGTCTTATAAAACACCCACACCGACTTATTCACGGCGATGACTGCACTGGCTAGCAATCTTGACAAGAGGAAAAAATTAAAGGAAATTACATTGCGTCCTCTAGCTCTGGTTACACCATAACTGGCGCTTTGATACCATTGACTTTCTAGAGTGTTTATTAAACCAGTATTGTCGACATTGATTCACTCATTATCTTCATAAAAGTTGAATAGCCTTCGCCGTCCCTTTATCACCACAAATCTATATATCTTATCCAATAAATACGTATTAGCTGATTTAACTCTTATTTGCCACATGTAAGAGGATTTCGACATTTTTTATAATCCTAATTTTCAGACGTTATTTTCAGTCATTTTCTACAGTAGTTTTATATTATTTCAATTCTTGTCAAAGTGATACGCTTTAAAAGATATTTAAGACATTTATGTAGTACACAGCATTAATAGGGAGACGGATCTTTGTCATGCATCTAAACTGAACCACACCCCAAGTTGGATAGCAAACTGATGCCAGTACCTTGGGAGAAAGAAACAAAAGATAAAAACTATATATTTATTGCACATGTGTTTATTTTCAATTCGGTGTGTCATTTTATGCAAACAAGGCCATTCATTGTGATCTTCTTTTCGTGGTTATTTTGAGTAGCATTCGGTCAGATAGAGGAAATGAAAACAGCTGAGAGACAGACCAATTAACTGACGATTGGCGGAATATCACAAAAACGAGGATCGATTTTCCAAAACTCATTCACTGAATATATGTGCAGATTTATTCCAAATGAAAACTATTAATCTCTGCTTTCTCCGGTAATTTGGCGAAAGTTTAACGCTGGTTCCCTGTGATGTATTTTCCTATCTTAGGCATCCTGGGGATGTATTCCAACCGTCTTTGGCCGATCGAAGACTGTTCAACAATCCTATGTTGATGCTCAAGGGAATGACTTGAGATTAACCCTATTTGACCATCCGTTTCGATACAAATATAGCCTTGTATTCCTTGTGTTCCTTGATTCTTGCTGCCTCGGGTCCTACCGTATGACGCATTCCTTATCACTTTACTCTATGGCTGACAACCTTCACAATGGCTTGGTTTTTTAGGAGATTTCCCTAAGCTAGCTTGAACTGAACTGTTGATGATCGTGAAAGTATATTCCCATTCATCACCAAACACAAATCTGTCTGTTTCCGGTTTACAGATGGTGTTGACGACTAACTACAGGCACTCTGATTTGAGGTGAGCTGTCCTATGCTTTAAGCTAGACCACTCGCCTCAAGTCAGAATGCCTACTGACTGCTCGAGGAACGTCTCTCAATTTCCGACTTGGCCTGTTGAACGGCCTGTTGAACCGGGGTTGTAAGCTGAATAATGATGGGTTTAGCCTTCTTGTCACTGTTGTCTCTAGAATGGGGGTTTATTGACAAGGGAGAACTACGATAAATCTGTCCGTTTCCGATTTACGGATGGTGTCGGCGTCTGGCTGCTCGAGTGCTGCCTATCAAGTTTCGACTTGGCCTGTTCGACGACCTATTGAGCCGGGGATGCAAGCTGAATAGTCATCGGTTTAGCCTTCCTGTCAGGGGTGTCTCGAGATTAGGGGTTTATTGACACGGTAGAACACCTGCTTTTGGATCCACCGAGTCCGTCTTGCTGTCTCTTCACATAGGACGAGGGATTGAAGGTAGATTTAGATTTTTCTGATGAAATCGGCTCCATTTGTTTACATCGGAGATGTACGGCGGTCACCCGGTCATATTTGTTTTATATGAAGCGTTGCGATCACGGATTCGGTGAGAAATGACGCGGGTGCAGGCTGTTCGTCGATAATATCGAGTTCTAGATAGCGTACGACCGACACCGCACTCTGGAATAACTAGAGCGCGGTGTTGGTCGCGAGGTGAGGCGTACTGATGACCTAGATCGAGAGGTCGTGGAGATCGTCGGAGAGTTCCACCGCGTGCCGAGCGGCGTAAGGTATCATTTCAGCGTTGTTGTCACGATATGTCGACGCCGAGCGTCACGAAGCCATTTCGATCTATATATAGTTGAACCATCGACCTACCTACCTCTTACACCCGTGCTCATGCTCCCATAGCGACCTAGAACACCCGCGCTCGTACCTAGTGACCCACTGACCTAGAACACCTGCACCTGAGCCAGAGCACTCATATTTCTACTACTAAAATGGTAGACATATGATTAATATGACATTCCGTTTATCAAGTATACCACACTAGGCCTAATGTGGCCTGTCTGGAAATGTGTACCGTGCTTTCAAAGTTGAAGCATTCCTTATTTTGATTTGATACGCCTGACATGCTTCCAAATTGAACCGCATTAAGTGAGAGGACAAACTGAGGCCAGTACCATGGGGAAAAAAGAATATCTTCGTGCGAGACGGCTCTGAATCGTATTGTTGATATTTGGTACAATATTTGAAGATAGTAACCTGAATGCTGTCGACGTTTTGGACCTACGCAAGGCGTTTGATCTAGTGAACCATGCGGTGTTACTAGATAAACTCAGATTGTAGCATAATAAAAGATACGCTAGATTGGTTCAGTTCACATCAGTCTCAGAGACAACAAGGTTCTATTTTGGGCCCCCTGTTGTTCATCCTTTTTTATGAATGATTTTCCACCGTGTACTACCCATACAACATGTGATATGTATGCAGATGACTCAACCCTGCATGTGAGTGGGAAACCCGTGGAGGAAATCGAATGGACGCTAAATGACGATCATTTAAAACACATGTTATGTTAATCACTACGAACCAAAAATATTCCAGGTTACCGAGAAACAATATCAGTGTAGCTTTAGATGGAACTATTCGTAAATCGTCGTCAAACGAAAAGCTCCTTGGAGTTGAAATCGACAATCATCTAACGTGGGACAACCAAATTGACAGTGTGTCAAAATCCGTGTCTCGGAACATTGCCCTATTGCGGCGTATTAAGCAGTATACTGTCTTATATCCAGTCAAATAGCGATAAAATTGGTAAGCTCTATAAGCTCCAAGCTACATGTATTAGGATTATGATGGATGCGCCACCTAGAGCTCCTCGCTTTGAATATTTCAAGTCGCTACGAATTATGCCTTTAAAGGACAGAATTAATTTCAGAGAGGTAGCACATGTCCATAAAGCTATTAACAATTCCACGCCAAATTATATCAGTGAATTGTTTCGCCGAGTCTCGTCAGTAAGTTCTAGAGTCACCAACCAGATCAGCTGTGCAAAATGACCTATATGTGCCGGATATTATCTTGAACTGTTCACGAACTGGTCTTCGCTACAATGGTACCATATCATACAATGACTGTGATAAATCTATTCGAGATAATGTGAATATAAGGACTTTTAACCGGCGATATTTAAATGAATTCTTCACGAAGTTTTGATTTGTTACATTTCCTATACACACATATATATTTTTAATATAATGCAATTCTAACCTTGTATATAAGCTACTGACCCACCCGAATGAGGGCCCTGGGTTATATTAACTTCCAGCTAACCAGGTATTTTACCCTCTCTAAATAAAGGTTTTGTTATTATATTATTATTATTATTATTATATAAAAGAGTTATAATATAAAATGTATTTATTTCTTTCCATTTTTAGTTGTCATTTTATGTGTTAACCGCTTTTGATACTCAGCTGGGAGTATAGCAAATGTGATCAGAAAACTTGGTCTTCTGTTCGTGCCAAGTTTGAAAGCAGCGAACAGGCCAATTAGCAGGCGATCTGTGAAACATCAGAGAAACAAGCTGGCTTTCTTCGATAATTTGTGAAATGTTTAACTGTACTTCCCGCTGGTATGTCTCTTATTTTAGATCAACCTATCTCATACATCCTGGGGATATCATCAAACGATTTTGACCGATCGAAGGCTGTATAAAGCAACCCTCAACTTCTGCTGTTGCCCAAGAAAAAAGATTTGAGATTAAACGGAACTGTTTTAATGTCACTTTTGATACAAATATTTCTCTCGTGCTCCTTGAATCATGTTGCCTCTGGTCTTCGTCTGTAGCCCATTTGGTATCACCGGAAGCAAGTTGATTTGCTTCTGGTATCACTTTGACTCTCTCTATGATGTTTGTCATCGCCGACAATCTTGTATCTCCCCTGGACAATGCTGCCTTGCCACCGCGTGAGCTCCGGTTAGTTCGAATGATCTCTTCCCTGTTTTTTATAACATGTAGCGAGTGTAAATATGATAATATGGATCAAGTATTCCTACTATTCCAAGAAAGGACCAGTATGCTTACATTTATGAATATTTTCGTAACTTCAGATCGAGAATATACCAGTTACCATCGATTAAAAATATATTCTGGATTACAGACACAGCGAAGCGCCCGACTTGGCGAAGCGGAGCTCATACGGCCAGACACGTTTCGTTGCACCGCCCGCTGCCATCGAGGTCAGACAGCATTGTCGAGGCATTAACTTGAATTAAAATGCCTCATTTGGAAAGAACATGCCATGGTGGCGGGACCAATGTCGGCGTATCAACAAGAAGTCACATGACGCCTCAGGCCGAATATCCTAACTGCATTCCTCAGAAAGACATCGAAAGGATCAAGAAATCAACTATATTCAAAACCTATAAATATCTTTTTCGAGTTATCTGCAACATTTAGGCCAATTCAAGAAAATTAAAGAAGCTTCCACTGGCGGGCCTCCACGAGAATGAAGGGCTTATCCTACTGATACCGGTATATTTAAACAGTATTGCTATCAACACATGACAAATATAGCTTCCCAGTAATTTTAACAATCCTATTACAATCAGTGGTCATCCACGTCAGCAGACCCCAATGAAAATCAGATGTCATCCACATCAAGACACAACCAATGGCAATCATTGGAAATGCATCCACATCACCAACATCAAATAATAATCAGTGAAACTCGATCAGTTGATGTCCAAATCACCACACAACCAATGACAATAAGTGGACGTCCATATCACCAACAACCAATGAAAATATATGGACGCTCACATCACTCAACAATCTATGAGGGTCAATGAACGTCCACATCATCAACAACCAATGATAATAAATAGACGTCCTCATCAAGAAACAACCAATGAGAATATGTAGATATCCAAATCATCAAACAAATCAATGACAATCAGGGGACGTCCAGATCACCAAGCAACCAATCACAATAAATGAACCTCGACATAACCAAACAACCAACGAAAATAAATGGATGTCCTCATAAAGTGACATCAAATATCAAATGGACTTCCAAATCGCAAAAGAACAAGTGATAATAAGTAGACGTCCACATCACGAAACAACCAAAGAGAATAAGTGGATGTCCACATCACCAAACAACCAATGACGATCAGTGGAGGTCCACATAACCAAACAACAATTGAAAATATATGGATATCCACATTACCAGACCACCAATCACAAAGTGCACATCCACATCCCCAAAGAAACAGTACAAATAAGTGGTTGTCGGCATCATAAAATAAACAATGACAAGCTGAGAACGTCCGCATCACCAAGCAACCAATGACAATAAGTGGACGTCCGCATCACCAAACAACCAATGCCAATCAGTAGACGTCCATATGACCAACCATCCAATGACAATAAGTGGATATCTACGTCACCAAACAATAAACGACAAAAGGTGGACGTCCACATCACCACACAATCAATGACAACCAGTGAACATCTACAACAGCAAACAATCAATGACGATTAGTAGATATCACATTAGCAAATACTCATTGGCAGTCAGAGAACATCCGCATCAATAAGCGACCAATTGTCGAGCAGTAGATATCCACATCTTTCAACAACTAATAACAATCTGTGGAGATCCTCCTCGTCGAATGGTTATCAACGTTCACAGAAAGCTTTCACCAGGTTATGGCAAACAAACTACAGTATTATCTTCAAACAACAGTGTACATCGGCATATATCAACAGGTTCAAACAACAATTGTCCAATAGATCTAAAACAGCCACTGAACATCAGCTTCAAACAACCACTCACCATCCGCTCCCAAAAACACCATCAGCTTCCATAAACCGCTGACCGTTCACTTTCAAAAACCACTGACCTTCACCTTCAAACAGCCAGTGACCAGCAGCTTCAACCAACCACTGACCATCAGCTTCCATAAACCACTGACCAACAGCTTCCATCAACCACTGACCATCAACTTCCATAAACCACTGACGAACAGCTCCAACAACCACTGACCATCAGCTTCAGCAGCGACTGAGCAACAGCTCCTACAACTGCTGCCCAACAGCTTCAAACAGCTACTGACCATCACTTTCTAACAACCACTGACCAAAAGCTTCAAACAACCACCGACCATCATCTTCTAACAACCACTGACCAAAAGCTTCAAACAACCACCGACCATCATCTTCTAACAACCACTGACCAAAAGCTTCAAACAACCACCGACCATCAGCTCCAACAACCACTGACCATCAGTTTCAAACAGCCGGTGACAAACTGCTTCAAACAGCCACTGGCCATCAGCTCCGACCAACCACTGACCATCCACTTCCATGAACCACTGACGAATAACTCCAACAACCACTGACCACCAGCTTCAGCAGCCGCTGACCAACAGCTTCAACAGGCACTGACCAACACTTCCCACAAACTGACCAACAGCTTCAACAGCCACTGACCATCAGCTCCCACAGCCACTGACGAACAGCTTCGAACAACCACTGGCCATCACTTTCAAACAACCACTGACCAACAGCTCCATCAACCACTGACCATCAGCTTACATAAACCACTGACCAAAAACTCCCACAACCACTGACCAACAGCTTCGCACAACCACTGACCATACCTTTCAAACAACCACTGACAATAAGCTTCAACAGCCACTGAGCAACAGCTCCAACCAACCACTGACCATCAGCTTACATAAACCACTGACCATTAGCTTGCATAAGCCACTGACCATCACATTCAAAATGCCAGTTCAAGCTCCCACAACCACTGACCAACAGCTTCAAACAACCACTGACCAACAGCTTCAAACAACCACTGACCAACCGCTTCAAACAACCACTGACCAACAGCTTCAAACAACCACTGACCAACAGCTTCAAACAACCACTGACCAACAGCTTCAAACATCCACTGACCAGCAGAGCTCTTGAAACAACCACTGACCAGCAGAGCTCTTGAAACAACCGCTGACCAAATCTCTAAATAACCACTGATCATCGGCTTCAAACAGCCAGTGACCAACACCTTCAAACAGTCACTGATCAACAGCTCCGACCAACCACTGACCATCAACTGTCATAAACCACTGCCGAACAGCTCAAATAACCACTGACCGTCAACTTCCATAAACCACTGACCATCACCTTCAGACAGCCAGTGATCATCAACTTCTAACAACCACTGACCAACAGCTTCAAACAACCACTGACCAACAGCTTCAAACATCCACTGACCAGCAGAGCTCTTGAAACAACCACTGACCAGCAGAGCTCTTGAAACAACCGCTGACCAAATCTCTAAATAACCACTGATCATCGGCTTCAAACAGCCAGTGACCAACACCTTCAAACAGTCACTGATCAACAGCTCCGACCAACCATTGACCATCAACTGTCATAAACCACTGCCGAACAGTTCAAATAACCACTGACCGTCAACTTCCATAAACCACTGACCATCACCTTCAGACAGCCAGTGATCATCAACTTCTAACAATCACTGACCAACAGCTTCAAACAACCACTGACCAACGGCTTCAATCAACCATTGATCAACAACTTCAAACAACCAATGACCAACAGCTTCAAACAACCAATAGGGAAATTATATTGCTTCCTCTGGCCCTGATTATAGCACAACTGGCGCTTTGGTGGCATTGGCTCCTTAGAATATTTATCACACCAGTATTGTAAACTCGGGATCTTTCTAAAGATTCAGCAGAGTATAATTTTGGAAATGTTTCTCTCTTCGCCGTCACTTCATCGTCACCAATCTTCTTTGTCCATCAAAGACATCCTAAATGATTGAATCCGGCAATTTGCAACTCATTTTTCTGCAAGATTTGTGGATTTTTATCATCTTATTTCCTTGTATTTGTCTGCAATGGTTTAGTAGTTGTAATGTTGTCGAAGTGCCTTACGATTTATACGAAATATACCGGGTTCACAGAATTAATAACGTGACAGGTAATGGAATACGGTGCATTTAATACTTTCAAGGTTCAGAGATCTCCAAACCTTCCATGCCAGATTTATGTTTGAATAAGTATTCAAGTTTAAATTCGATATACCAAGGAGCGATACCTAGTGGGAAAGGTAAATAGCATTATTTCCAAAATCAGATTCTCATTTTATATTTACAAATTCTCACCATACATTAACCTTGTGTATGTACCCATTTTGAGTTACTTTTATTCATATTGATGCCAGAAAAGCACATCATTTACCGATCGAGTTGTTCTACATCAGAGACATCCAGAACACATGGACTTGTGTCGAGATCGGTTATTATACAGGCCCTAAGTGGTACCACGTCTCACAGTATAGGGAAGCCTCGTAAGACCTAAAAATTACTGACCTCGACACAATTCCATATGTTCTGTCTTAAACTCAGATTTTCTTCAAATCAAAACGTTTTTTCCCCTCAATTCAGCGAAGGATCCCTATTTGCATGAATTCCGTCCGTGACTTTAATCGGTACTGAAGTGAACTAAATTTAATAATATCCTTTGCTACAATCTTTACTAATCAGAAGACCTAACGATATCCAAACACTGAATTTCCCACAAATTAATGTTGAGTCTAAGATTTATGGTCAGAGCTGTCGATTGACCGGCTCATGTATGGTTCTTAAACGGGACATGCAATCACATACTATTGCAAGTTCCGAGATGGATGTTTCTGGAATTCGATTTTTTTTTTTTTTTCTCAAAATGGGATTATCATGTGCCAAGCTTACATAATTACAGGTCCAACTTAAAGGTAGATTGTTGAAAGACAGAAGCGGTCAACAGTTCTCAATGATGCCTTGTCTTCGGCGTCAAAGTCCTCAACAAGGATTGCTACATCGCGGACGACAATCCCAATTCCCCATGTTGGATTTGACGCAGTAGTTTTCGCGTAATTGCTAGTTGGTTTATGTGCATGTCTATAATAACTCATGACCAATAACCATGCGCAGAGATTTTGTGTGTTTATGAACGACATCCGGGAAAGAGAGGGTTCGCAAATAGCCACTCTATCTGGTGGTTAACAGACGAATCGTTCTCGTGCATTTCTGGATGTAATTGGGAATTAGGCAGCCACGATGTAATGTGCTTCAAAATTAATTAAATATCACCTATAACAAACCGAGCCCTTCACTGATGTGAGGAGACGATAGCACTGCGTCTTATAAACCCCCCACCGTCGTATTCACGGCGATAATTGCATTTGCTAGCAGGCTTGAATTAAAGGAAATTGTATTGCTTCTTTGGATCCTTGTTACACCATAACTGACACTTCGGTATCCCTGGCTTCTTAGTGTGTTTATTGAAATCTGTATTGTCAACTCTAATCAAATCATAATCTCCCCCACTATTCATAAATTCTGTAGAGCCGAGTTTAATTTTGTGAACCAGCTCTCTCCGCCGTCATTTTATCCCCACCTATCTGCTTTGTTAAATGGACAGCTATTTACCTCTCATTTCTAAAGAATTTGGGCATGCTACATCCGAATGCATTTCCTATCCATTCATCTGAACAGGGATATTATATTAGTACCTCATGATAAATTGTTCAATATTGAAATTTTGCCAAAGTATAATTATTTCACATTGATACAGAATTAGTCAAGGGACACTGGAATACATCAATATTTCCAGAGATGTTGGCATTTTTATAGATATCTTTGAGCAAGAGAGAGGATAAATTGTTAGCTTCTGCTTCGGATGTTGGCAAAACGATAAATGTTATTTAATCAATAGAAATGTATGGAAAATCATAGATGATTCTTTTCAGTCCCGGTTGTCATGTTCATTTGTGACCCGGTTGTGGCTATGTCCCGTTGATCGGATCGATGAAGTAAAAGCGGATAACAGACCAACTAACAGGTGATTGGTGGAACATCAGAGACACAGCCTCGATTGTCATTCATTAACTGAAACCTATACTGTGCAGATGATAGCAGATTAATACAACTCCAACTGAAACTTATTTAATCTCTGATACTCTCCAGTAATCTGAAAAGGGTCTAACAACGGCTCTCTCTGATGTGCCTCTTCTTTCTGATCTCCCTATCGTACACAGCTATATCTTGGGGATATATAACAACCCTTTTGGCGAAACAAAATCTTTATACTCTATAGCGATCTTCAACTTTTCTTGCCCAGGGGAATGATTCAAGATTCTCTACAGAGCTGCTCTACTGTAACCATTGATACAATATATATAGTTGTTCATCCACTGAATGCCTCTAGTCACTTTATCACTTGATCAAAGATACAGAGGCGAAATAGCGTCAAAGGATTGTGAAAAGAGTAAAAATTCATGCAGACAGTTGGACAAACAGCCTTCAACATTCCTAATAGTCTTGTCTTTCTGTGTCTACAAAGGAAACCTAGTATTAAGATCATGTCAAGCCAAGATAAAATAAATTAATTTGAGAAGCTTCGATGTCTCAGAATCAGTGGTTAAGTATGGAGGGAATTTGAATCAAAGGTTTCATTGTTGAAAGATACATGTATCATAGAATTAATGTGCTAAATAAATGGGTTATACTAGGGAAGTCCAGGGGCAACATGATTCAAGGAACACAGAAAACAATATTTGTATCAAAAGTGACAGTAAAACAGCTCGGTCTGATCTCAAATCATTCCCTTGAACAAGAACAGAAGTTGAAGATTAGAAGACCACAGGAGGGTTTGTGGGAGAGGAGGCCTAGGATGGGGATCTGAAAAAAACCCAGACACATCACATCATAACCTTTGAACCGTCACCAAATCACTGAGGAAAATCAGCAGGAGATTTAGCAGTTTTCATTTGGAGTAAATCGGCTGTCATCTACAACTGTATAGGTTTCAGTTAATGAGTTTCGGGTAATCGGGTCTTGTATGTCTGAAGTTCCACCAATCGCCTGTCAGTTGGTCTATCAGCCGCTTCAACTTCATCGACCTGACAAAATATTACTCAAAATAGCCAAACGAAATGTCAAACTCCATGTTCACGTTCATTGGATTTTTATCACAATTTTGTTTTCTCTGGAATTTGTGTCTGAATTATCGCTCCTATTTTATAAATTGTTAGAAATTTTTCTTTCTTGTAAAACCTGTGAAAACGTATGCTCTTACATATATTTAACAACCCAAATTAGAAAGAAGCTGATATTCATAAATATAGTATAATGGCACTAAAGTCATAGATTCTTCCTCCCTCCCCCCCCCCCCAAAGGTATTATTCTGCCCTCGGAGATTGGAAGCATTTCACATATATAGGAGAACACAAACCAGGAATGAAATGTTTGCACTTATAAAAGTACGATCTTTAATATATTCCAAGACATGTCTCGAAATTGCTTTTGTATACTCGTCACATGTCACATAAATCATTCAGATTTACCACTTCGACAAGTTTTCAAACTTTGAAAGTGAGAGGCAATAATAGTTCAGTCAGTTCACGTGTGTTTATTGGAGTTAAATAGATTGGCGGTGATAAAAAGGAAGAGAGAAAAGTCTCAAAATTAAACTTGCCTGAATCACAGGAAGATCATGAGTTGACAATACGGGTTTAATAAACACTCTAAGGAGCCAATACCACCAAAGCGTCAGTTGTGCTATAAGCCTGGTCCAGAGGAAGCAATGTAATTTCCTTAAAAAAAAATTCCTTGTCAAGATGGCTAGCGAAAGCAATCATCGCCGTGAATAAGTCGGTGTGGGTGTTTTATAAGACCCTGTGCTATCGTCTACCCACACCAGATGAGGGCTCCCCTCAACAACGGCTTCTCATTACTTGGAGATGTGATACGTGATAGATGATATTTAATTAATTCTGGAGCAAAATACATCATGGCTGCCTAATTCCACATCACATTTCGAACTGCAACGTCATCGACTGACTGGCCATTGAAGAGAGTATTCGAGAATCGAGTATTCCGCACACTGTAACTCCATTCGTTTGCTAGTACTTAATCCTCGGGATTTATTTAATGCGCAAATGCCTGCATGCCTCTATTAGTTAGTGCTCATACATGCGCTGTGTACTGAACGCGGATATGGTCACTGGTGGTTTACCTTTGATGCCCGTTGATGGTGTTTGGTTGTTTGCCGTGGTTGATTGCTGTTGTCGATACACAACCTGATAGTCATTAATTGTTTGGTTATGTTAATACACCCTGATGACCATTGGTTGATTTGTGTCGTTGGTACACCCTGATGACGTTTGGTTATTTGGTTCTTTTATCACAATCTGATGGCCATTGGTTGATTTGTGTCGTTGGTACACCCTGATGACGTTTGGTTATTTGGTTCTTTTATCACAATCTGATGGCCATTGGTTGATTTGTGTCGTTGGTACACCCTGATGACGTTTGGTTATTTGGTTCTTTTATCACAATCTGATGGCCATTGGTTGATTTGTGTCGTTGGTACACCCTGATGACGTTTGGTTATTTGGTTCTTTTATCACAATCTGATGGCCATTGGTTGATTTGTGTCGTTGGTACACCCTGATGACGTTTGGTTATTTGGTTCTTTTATCACAATCTGATGGCCATTGGTTTTTGGTTATGTTGCTACACCTTGATAACCTTTGGTTGTTTGGTTCTCTTGATAAACTCTGATGGCCATCGATTTTTTGGTTCTGCAGATACACCCTGATAACCGTTAGTTGCTTTGTGTTACATATACACCTGAATGTTCATTCCCATACACATGTCGGCGTTGGGTTTGAAAAATCGGACTTCCTTTGGTCCAATGCCAGGTCAGCCAGGAATGTATTGATGCCATTTTAAGAGAAAATCGACATTGCGTCGTATATCCTTGATGGCGGGTCTATACTTGGGCCTACAATTCACACGCAGTGAACATTATTTGGAATCCGGTCACGGTGGTAAACCTAAATGATTTTGTGACGGATATACAAAAGTAATAACGATATTAATATTTAGACCTATATCTCTATGCAAATGGAGTGGACCTTCTCTCTCGTCGACTTTATGAGATGATTATAATTTCGACATCGTAAACTAACCCTTTCTGTACAGTATTATTCCAGTGGAACCGGCATATGGCGTATACATATCTCGCGTAGTAGCATTTGCTAGATCTTGTGTTAAATGTGACGATTTTATTCAACATTATTGCAGAAAGTTTCTCAAATTTGGCGATACATATTGGATGTTGATAGCAAAATACGAGCGTAGCGGGCAAGATCTATAGGGTTACGTTTCGTAACTTGTGTCTCATTCCGCTTAACCCGGGGCTAGGGGCCGTATGAACCCATGTACTTCAAGATCCTCATGGTGCTCATATGAACATCCACAATCAGAGTGTGACTGAGATACATCATTCTGCAGATGAAGAATTTACAACGAATATTATGGATTAAGAATACTGATCAGCGATACGGATTTGATATTTTTGGAATATTATGATGTCTTGCCGACATCATTGAAAACTGTTGACCGCTTCTCTCTTGCAGGAAACTAGCCTATGTTTATGTATACTATGATTGTCTTTTTGAATTTGGTGCTAATGCTGTTATACGGAATATGGAATGGGTCTTTAAATTATAGACGCGGATATTTGTTAATGGACTACGGCTAAATTATGAATGACGGACCAGAAGCTTGTAATTGGTATATATTTTAGACCGTACTTTTATAAGTGTAAATATTCCATTCCTGGTTTGTGTTCACCTATGTGTGCAATACTTCTAATCTCCGACAAGAGGGTAGAATAATACCTTGGGGAGAGGGGAGAGAGGGGGATACGTGATGGCAGTGCAATTATAGTACATTTATGAATATCAGCTTCCTTCCAATTTGGGTTGGTATAGTTTTTGTGTGAATATATACGTTTTCATAGCATTTACAACAAAGACAAAATTCTAACAACTTATAAAAATAAGAGCAATATACCTGACACAAAATCCAGAGAAAACAAAATTGTGATAAAAATCATAATAAACGTGAACATTTTAAGTGTGACCTTTTGTTTGGTTATTTGGAGTAACAATTTGTGAGATGGATGAAGTGGAAGCGGCTAGCAGACCAATTAACAGGCGATTTGTGAAACATCAGAGATACCTGACCCGATTACTCGAAACTCATTAACTGAAACCTATACAGTTGCGGACGGTAGCCGATTTACTCCAAATGAAAACTGCTAAATCTCCCGCTGATATTTTCTTCAGTGATTTCTCCCATTTGATGTGTCTCTGATTTAAAACCTTCATCCTGGCATGCCCTCTCGCAATCACTTCTGGTGGTCCAGCAATCTTCAAATTCTGTTGTTGCTCAAGAGAATGATTTGATATTACCCGTGCTGTTTTACTATCACTTTTGATACAAATTTTCATCCAGTGTTCTTTGAATCATGTTGCCTCTGGTCTTCCTCATTAGCCCATTATCACAATGACTCTCTGATATCTGTCAACAATGAAACTTTTGAATCAAATTCTCTCCATGCTTAACCACTTGAAACTTCTCAAATCGATTCAGTTCATCTTGGCTTGATTGATCTTACCAGGTTAGCTTTGTAGATAAAGAAAGACAAAACTTTAGAAATATCGAAAAATGTTTGTCAAAATATCTGAATTATACTCCGCTTCACAATCCTTTGGCACTATTTCACCTTTATATCTCAAATTTCAAGGTGATTAAGTGATAAATGACTAAAGAGGCATTCAGTGGAGGAACATCTATATATATTGTATCAATGGTTACAGTAGAGCAGCTCTGTAGAATCTCAAATCGTTCCCCTGAGCAAGAAAAGTTGAAGATCGTCATAGAGTATAAAGATTTGGTTCCGCCAAAAGGGTTGGAATATATCCACGGGATATATCTGTGTAAGATAGGGAGATGCAAAAGAAGAGACACATCAGAGAGAGCCGTTGTTAGACGCTCACCAAAGTACTGAAGATTATCAGAGATAAAATAATTTTCAGTTGGAGTTAAATCTGCTATCATCTGCACAGTGTAGGCTTCAGTTAACGAGTTTGGGACAATCGGGACTTGTATCTCTGATGTTTCACCAATCACCTGTAAATTGGTCTGTTATCCGCTTTCACTTCATAGATTTGGTGAACGGAGAATATAGCAACAAACGGGTCACAAATGAACATGACAACCTGGACTGAAAAGAATGTGTTTGACGTGCGATCGTCAATGTCATATTCCATATATTATCGGACTAAATGAATACATCAGAGAAATTTATGATTTTGGCAACATCTGAAACAGAAGATATCCTCTCTCCAGCTTCAAGGATATCTATAAAAAAATCTCAACATCTGTGAAAATAGCGATGTATTTTGATGATGTCCCTTGAGTACTTCTGTGTATAGATGTCCGATAATTATACTTTGACAATTTTTTAGTATTGAATAATTTATCATGCGGTACTAATATAATATCACAGTTCAGATAAATGGATTGAAAATGCATTTGGGTGTAGCATGCCCACAGATTCCTTAGAAATGAGCATTCTATAGCTGTTCATTCAGCAAATCAGATTGTCGAGGAGAAAAGGGACGAGGAAGAGAGATGGCTCACAAAATTAAGCTCGCCTATATATACAGACATTATGAATAGTGGGGGAGATTATGAGTTGATCAGAGTTGACAATACAGATTTCAATAAACACTCTAAGAAGCCAGTGACCCGGAAGTGTCAGTTATGGTGTAACAAGGATTCAAAGAAGCAATATAATTTCCTTTAATTCAAGCCTGCTAGCAAGTGCAATTATCGATGTGAATAAGTCGCTGTGGGGTGTTCCATTAGACTCAGTGATATCGTCTCCTAACATCAGTGGAAGGCTCGTCTCAACATCGGCTTGTTACTTGGAGATGTGATAGGTGATATTTGATATTTAATTAATTTTGGAGCGCAATACGTCGTGGTTGCCTAATTCCGCATTACATCCAGAAATGCAAGAGAACGACTCGTCTATTGACTACCAGAACAAGCAGCCAGAGGATGCTAGGTCCCCCGCCGAAATGGCAGCAATTTTTTTTAGCATTGTTGGTCTCAGGGGATATACATGAGGGAGGTAACTGCTGCTTCATAGGCATTGGATGTGGAAGGGTCTTTCTGCCTTCCCAAGTTGTCAGATCATCTCAGAACGATTGACTGAAAGTTGATTGCTTCTGTAATATAGTTTCCCTGCAGTGAAGCATGGAAATTATGTAACCGAGAAGCAACCCCAAGTGACATCTCAAGGCATTATCTGCAAACCAAATTTGACGAGAAGCTGAAGGCATCAACCTATTGCCCGGAAACCAAATTTTAAATCTGCCACCAGGTGTCGCCACCTGTAGGTGTAAGTGAGCGAAATGCAATCCCAAGCATCATCTCATGGCATGGTACATGTATTAGCCTATACATGTAGTATTTTCTACGGAGGGCCAATGATCGGCTGATGCAGCAACAACAACATTTTCCGGGTTAGACGGCAGATTTTGAAATCCACCTTCAGGCAGATGTTGCTGAAATGCAATACGGACTGGCGTCTTGTCGCAAGGAATGCGTATGCCGAGTTTCGGAAGAATCCAACAAAGCGTTAGGAAGTTATCGCTTCGAACAGACATCCACGGACACAAAGAAGCAAGAACTAGTGGCGCCATCTTCAGGCAGATGTTGCTGAAATGCAATACGGACTGGCGTCTTGTTGCAAGGAATGCGTACATGTATGCCGAATTTCGGAAGAATCCAACAAAGCGTTAGGAAGTTATCGCTTCGAATAGATATGCACGGACGTACACGGACACAAGAAACAAGAACCAGTGGCGCCACCTTCAGGCAGATGTTGCTGAAATGCAATACGGACTGGCGTCTTGTCGCAAGGAATGCGTATGCCGAGTTTCGGAAGAATCCAACAAAGCGTTAGGAAGTTATCGCTTCGAACAGACATCCACGGACACAAAGAAGCAAGAACTAGTGGCGCCATCTTCAGGCAGATGTTGCTGAAATGCAATACGGACTGGCGTCTTGTTGCAAGGAATGCGTACATGTATGCCGAATTTCGGAAGAATCCAACAAAGCGTTAGGAAGTTATCGCTTCGAACAGACATGCACGGACGTACACGAAAAAAAAGATCCATTTTGACCCGGTGGCGCCACCTTCAGGCAGATGTTGCAGAAATGCAATACGGACTGGCGTCTTGTCGCAAGGAATGCGTATGCAGAATTTCGGAAGAATCCAACAAAGTGTTAGGAAGTTATGGCTTCGAACAGACATGCACGGACGTACACGGACATCCACCGACACAAAGAAGCAAGAAAGAGTGGCGCCACCTTCAGGCAGATGTTGCTGAAATGCAATACGGACTGGTGTCTTGTCGCAAGGAATGCGTATTCCGGATTTCGGAAGAATCCAACAAAGCATTAGAAAGTTATCGCTTCGAACAGACGTGCACGGAAGTACGCAGAAAAAAAAGATCCATTTTGACCCAGTGGCGCCAACTTCAGGCAGATGTTGCTGAAATGCAATACGTACTGGCGTCTTGTCGCAAGGAATGCGTATGCCGAATTTCGGAAGAATCTAACAAAGCGTTAGGAAGTTATCGCTTCAAACAGACATGCACGGACATCCACGGACACAAAGAAGCAAGAAGTAGTGGCGCCACCTTCAGGCAGATGTTGCTGAAATGCAATACGGACTGACGCCTTGTCGCAAGGAATGCGTATTCCGAATTTCGGAAGAAAAAGCATTAGGAAGTTATCGCTTCGAACAGACATGCACGGACGTACATGAAGAAAAAAAGATCCATTTTGACCCAGTGGCGCCACCTTCAGGCAGATGTTGCTGAAATGCAAAACGGACTGGCGTCTTGTCGCAAGGAATGCGTATGCCGAATTTCGGAAGAATCCAACAAAGCGTTAGGAAGTTATCGCTTTGAACAGACATCCACGGACGTACACGAACATCCACGGACACAAGAAGCAAGAACCAGTGGCGCCACCTTCGGGCAGATGTTGCTGAAATGCAATACGGACTGGCGTCTTGTCGCAAGGAATGTGTATTCCGAATTTCGGAAGAATCCAACAAAGCTTTAGGAAGTTATCGTTTCGAACAGATATGCACGGATGTACACGGACATCCACGGACACAAAGAAGCAAGAACTAGTGGCGCCACCTTCAGGCAGATGTTGCTGAAATGCAATACGGACTGGTGTCTTGTCGCAAGGAATACGTAGTCCGAATTTCGGAAGAATCCAACAAAGCTTTAGGAAGTTATCGCTTCGAACAGACATGCACGGACGTACACGGACATCCACGGACACAAAGAAGCAAGAACCATTTTAAAGTCCCCGACCGCGCTGCGGCGGGGGACAAAAAGTAGCTATTCGCGAGAGCAACTCACCAGCCTTCCCTTTCCTGGATGGCTTTCAGAATCACACACAATCTCTGCGCATGCTCATTGGTTGCAACTTACTAAATTAACCACCTGGCATTCACGCGAAAAGTAGTCCGTCAAATCCAACATACAACTCGGAACTTGAAATGATCGAACAGCTTACGTGACTGCAAGACCCGTTGAAGCATATACGAGCCGATCAATCGACATCTCTGACCATAAATCTTAGACTCAGCATTCATTTGTGGATAATTCAGTGTTTGAATATCGTTAAGTCTTTAACTATAGAATGGAATTATGTAGCTCTGATAAGAAATTGTTGCATCAAAGAATATGCCGGTAATTAAATTCAGTTCAATTCACCAACGGTTAAAGTCACTTAAATCCTATCAAATATACGAGAGCTAGATGCGCGATCAGAAATAAAAATTGATCCACTGGCCTGCGAACGAGACGTCTCAAACTCGAACAAGTGACATGTGTTACTTTGAGCAGCCCGTAAGAGGATTTAGGGGAGCTTAAACAAATGAATTAGACCGTATGGTGCTTTAAAAAATTAATTCAGAAGTTTTGTGAATTTCACTAACCAATAAGCAATGGGGCTAACACTGGAAGATAAAATATTATGATAAGAGTTTTTAATTAAGAAAATTTGAAAAATATCTTCAGATATTACTAAAGTCTGAAATCTTTGATTCGTAGACGAACCCTACCAACATCAATCAACACCAGATTCAATTAATTGATTTGTGAAGATTCCAGTATTTCAGTGCTAAATGGATGCAAATCTGTGCAACATTTGACAGTGTTCATCAACGCCATAGAAAGGGTGTAGTAACAGGCTACAGGCGCCAAACAAGGACAATAATCATTGGAGGATTGGAATACAACATATCTATGTGTATCTGAAGAGACAATGAAAAGTTTTGATCAATCTCAGATCATTCGCCTAGCAACGGAAGAAGCCGAAGATTGGAAGCCAAAAAGAGCTTGAACACATCAATGCCTGAGATCTAAAAGAAGACCAACAGACGAAATTCATGCATTAAAGTGTGGAATCGTCACCAAATTGCGAGAAAATAAAATTTATTATTTTGAAGTAAGTCTGAGTTTAGGACAGAAGACATTGAATTTTGTGGAGGTCAGCTATTATATAGGCCGCTTCCCTGATTTGGAGCGGAGTAAGGCCTATATATAATAACTGAGTTTTATGATGTCCAGCCACGCGAACGTAAAATTGTGCGTTTGCATGGAATCGATATGACAAAATGTTACTCAAAATGGGCACATACACAAGATCACACTCAAAGTTTATGTATTGTGAGAATGTAAACGTAAAATAAGAACCTGAATTGAAAGTAAGCTCATATACAAGAAATATAACGCTATTAATTTTATATACGCTTTCTCACATGGTATCTTTCCGTGATGCTTAATATAAACTTGAATACTATTCAAACAAAAATCCAGTATGGAAAGTTTGAAGATCTCTGAAAGTTGAAAGGGTATTCCATCAAAGTAACATGTTACGTTATTTAACTCAGTCTGTGTAGCCTTTAATTTTTCTATAAATTGTAAGGCTATACACCTTCGACAACATTACAATTACTTGTGATGTTGAACCATTGCAGACAAATGCAAGGAAATAAGATGATAAAAATCTTGAAATCCCTCAGAAAAGTGAGTTGTGAATAGCCGGGTTCAATCACTTAGGTTGGGTTTAATTAACAATCAAGCTTGGTGGTGATGAAGTGACGACGAAGAGGGAAAGATCTCCAAAATTAAACTCCTCTGATCTTCGAAAGATTATGAATTGACAATACTGGTTTAATAAACACTCCAAGACGCTAATACCACCAAAGCTTCAGTTGTGCTATAACCAGGGCCAGAGGAAGCAATGTAATTTCCTTTAATTTTTGCCCTTGTCAAGATGGCTAGCGAATGCAATCATCGCCGTGAATAAGTCGGTGTGGGTGTTTTGTAAAACCCGTGTGCTATCGTCTCCGCACATCAGCTGACACACCAGGTTACAGGCGATTGGTTGAACATCAGAGAAACTAGACCTGATTAGCGCGACACTCATTAAATGAAACCTATACAGTTGCAGATAATAGTCGATTTACTCCAAATGAAAACTACTAAATCTTTGTTCGCCAATGATTTGTTGACGGTTCAACATTTATGTTGTGATGTGTCTCTGCTTTTGGATCTCCATTATATGCCTCTCGTAAACCCTTCTGGTAGACTAGCAATCTTCAACTTCTGTTGTTGCTCAAGGGAATGATCTGATATTAAACCGAGCTGTTCTACTGTCACTTTTGATACAAATATTTACCCTGTGTTCCTTGAATTATGTTGCCTCGTGGTCTTCATTATCACTTATACTTTCTTCTAACTGTCAAAAATGATTCAAATTCCTTCCATGCTTAACATGGTTTCTGATATCTTAACCACGGATTCTGACGTCATGGAATTTTCTCAAATAACTTCATTTTATCTTGGTTTGACTGATCCTAAGAGGTTTCCTTTGTGCGTTTGCATGGAATCGATATGACAAAATGTTACTCAAAATGGGCACATACAGAAAGACAAGAGATAAAGATAAAGATAAAGAAAGACAAGAGTGTTTGTGAAACTGTCTCGAGCTCTCGTCACAGTCTTTTGGCGCGATTTTACCTTTATATCTCAAATTGAAAAGCGATAAATTATAATCGACCAGAGGAACATCTTGTATCAATTGTTACAGTAGATCAGCTCGGTAGAATCTCAAATCATTCCCATGGACAAGAGAAGTTGACGATCGTCATAAAGGATAAAGATTTGGTTCCGCCAAAAGGGTTGGAATATATCCCCAAGATGTAGCTGTATACGACAGACAGATCCGAAAGAAGAGACACATCAGAGGGAGCCGTTGTTAGGCCCTCGCCATATTACTGGAGAATAACAGAGATTTAACAATTTTCAGCTGAAGTTAATCTGCTATCATCTGCACAGTGTAGGATTCAGTTAATGAGTTTGGGACAATCGGGGCTTGTATCTCTGATGTTTCACCAATCACCTGTTAATTGGTCTGTTATCCGCTTTTAATCCATCGGTCTGCTAAACAGGACATAGTCACAAGAGGTCACAAATGAACATGACAACCTGGACTGATAAGGATGTGTTTGAAGTGCGATCATCAAGGTCATATTCCATACAGTATGGGATTTAAATGATTACATCAGAGAAATTTATCGTTTAGTCAACATACGAAACAGAAGCTAACAATATATCTTTTGCTCAAAGGATATTTATAAAAAATACTATTGATGTATTCCAGCAATGTCCTTGAGTAATCTTCTATACATTTCGAATAAATAGACTTTGAAAATATTTCAGCATTGAACAGTCTGTCATAGGGTGGTAATATAACATCCCCGTTCAGATGAATGGATGAAAAATACATTCGAATGTAGCCTGTATAAATTCCTTAGAAATTGCGGTAAATAGCATTTCATTGAAGAAAGCAGCTTGGTGGTGATATGGGCGACGAAGAGAGGTGGTTCACAAAATTAAACTCGTCTATACAGACTTTATGAATAGTAGTGGAGATTATGAGTTGATCAGAGTTGACAATACATACTTCAATGAACACTCTAAGAAGCCTGTGACATCGAAGTGTCAATTATGGGTCGATATTTCATGTAGGAACTATTGGCCTTTGTCTTTGTGGGATTGAAAAGGCACAGGTGTAGACACCTTGTTGTCCCCAGACTTGGCTATTGTATGCATTGTCCCATGATTCTTACATAAAGTATGAATCCAATTATGGTATAACAAGGATCGAAAGAAGCAATATAATTTCCTTTAATTCAAGCCTGCTAGCAAATGCAATTATCGCCGTGAATAAATCGGTGTGGGGTGTTCCATAAGACTCAGTGCTATCGTCTCCTAACATCAGTGGAGGGCTCGTCTCAACATCAGCTTATTACTAGGATGTGTGATCGGTGATAGATGGTATTTAATTAATTTTGGAGCATAACACATCGTGGCTGCCTAATTCCGCATTACATCCAGAAATGCAAGAGAGCGACTCGCCTGTTGACCACCAAACAGAGTAGCTGTTCGCGAGAGCAACTCATCAGTCTCCCCTTTCCTGGGTGTCTTTCAGAATCACACCATCTCCGCGCATGCTTATTGGTTACGATTTATTAAATAAACCACCTGGCATTCACGCGAAAAGTAGCCAAGTCAATCCTGTATACGACTCGGAATTAGAAATGATCGAACAGCTTAGTATGTGACTGTAAGACCCGTTGAAGTATGAACGAGCCGGACAATCGACAACTCTGACCATAATTCTTAGACTCGGCATTCATTTGTGCATAATTCAGTATTTGAATATCGTTAAGTGTTTAACTATAGAATGGAATTATGTAGTTCTGATAAGAAATGGTTGCATCAAAGAATATGCCGGTAATTAAATTTAGTTCAATTTACTAATGGTTAAAGTCACTTAAATCCATTCAAATATACGAGAGATGCCCGATCAGAAATGAAATTTGATCCACTGGCCTGCGAGCGAAACGTCTCGAACTCGAACAAGTGACTGTGTTGCTCTGAGCAGCCCGTAAGAGGATTTAGGGGAGCTCAAACAAATGGATTAGACCGTCGTAATGGTGCTTTAAAAAAATTTGTTTCAGAAGTCTTGTGAATTTCGCTAACCAATAATAAGCAATAGGGTTAACACTGGGAGATAAAATATTATGATGAGGGTTTTTAATTGAGAAAATTTGACAAACATCCTCAGATATTACTAAAGTCTGAAGTGTTTGATTCGTAGACGAACCCTTCCAAGATCAATCAAAACCAGATTCAATTAATCAATTTGTGAAGATTCCAGTATTTCATGTTAAACGGATGCAAATCTGTGCAATATTTTACAGTGTTCGCCAACGTTATAGAAAGGGTGTAGTAACAGGCTACAGGCGCCAAACAGGGACAATAATCATCGGAGGAGTGTAATACAACATATCTACTTGTATCTAAAGTAACAATGAAAAATCGTGACCAATCTGAAATCATTCCCCTTAGCAACAGAAGAAGTCGAAGATTGGAAGCCAAAAAGAGCTTGAACACATCAATGCTGAGATCTAAAAGAAGAACCAACAGGCGAAATTCATGCATTAAAGCGTGAAATCGTCACCAAATTGAGAGAAAAAATGCTTTTTTTTAATTTTGAAGTAAGTCTGAGTTTAGGACAGAAGACATTGAATTGTGTAGAGATCAGCTATTGTTTAGTCCGCTTCCCTTATTTGGAGCGGAGTAAGGCTTATATAATAACTGAGTTCTATGATGTTCAACCACTCGAAAGTCAATTTGTGCGTTTTCCTGGAATCGATCTGAAAAATATTACTCAAAATGGGCACATACACAAGATCACACCCAAAGTTTATGTATGATGAGAATGTAAACGTAAATTGAGAACCTGATTTGGAAGTAAGCTCATATACAAGAAATATAACGCTATTAATTTTTTATACGCGTTCTCACAGGGTATCGTTGATGCTTAATTTAAACTTGAATACCGGTACTATTCACACATAAATCCGGTATGGAAAGTTTGGAGATCTCTGAAAGTTGAAAGGGTATTCCATCAAAGTAACATGTTACGTTATTTAACTCAGTCTGTGTAGCCTTTAATTTTTCTATAAATTGTAAGGCTATACACCTTCGACAACATTACAATTACTTGTGATGTTGGACCATTGCAACAAATGCAAGGAAATAAGATGATACAATCTCGAAATCCCGCAGAAAAGTGAGTTGAAATATAGCTGGGTTCAATCATTTATGGTGTGTTTAATTAACATACAACATTGGTGTGATTGAAGTGACGGCGAAGAGAGAAAGATCGTCAAAATTAAACTCGTCTGAGTCTTTCAAAGCTTAAGAGTTGACAATAGTGGTTTAATAAACACTCTAAGAGGCCTTTCAGTTGTGCTATAACCAGGGCCAGAGGAAGCAATGTAATTTCCTTTCATTTTTTCCCATGTCAAGATTGCTAGCGAATGCAATTATCGCCGTGAATAAGTCGGTGTGGGTGTTTTATAAGACCCTGTGCTATCGTCTACTCAAATCAAATGAGGGCTCGACTCAACACCGGCTTCTCATTACTTTAGAGATGTGATAGGTGATAGATGATATTTAATTAATTTTGGAGCATAATACATCATGGCTGCCTAATTCCAAATAACATTTCGAACTACAACGTCATCGGCTGGCTGACCATTTGAGAGAGTTCCGCACACTATATATGCCAGTACAGAATCCGCGACACATCGAGTGTGCTGGGGTTGAATATACAAATTCATACATACACATCTACTTTTACTATGTATGTTGTGAATACCGGTGTGCGGATGACTATGACTATGTTTGTTGTTGTTGATACACGCTGATGACCAATGCTTGTTTGGTTATGTTGATACAACTTGATGACCTGTGGTTGTTTGGTTCCGTTGATACACCAAAATGGTGTTGATTAGTTCTTTTAATACACACTGATGGATATTGGTTGTTACACGCGAATAGTAATTCTCATGCAAATGTCGGCGTTGCGTGTGACGAATCGATTTTTTTTTTTGGCCCGACGCCGTGTCAACAAAGGATGTTTGGTGCTATACTTAGGAAACAAAAACGGCATGGCGTCGTATATCCTGGACGGCGGGCCTATCCCGGCCCTACAATTCATGCGCATTGAACATTATTTGGAATCTTGTCAACGTGGTAAACCTATATAATTGATGTGACATAGAATATACAAGTTAATAACGAGACATGTCTTGCAATATATTCAATACCGTACTTTTGTAAATGCAAACGTCCCATTCCTGGCTTGTGTTCACCAAGTATCCAATGCTTCCAATGTCCGACAAAATGGTAGAATAGTACTTTAAGAGCAGGGGGATATATGCAGTTAGTAACGATAGTATATTTATTGCTTTTCAGCTTCCTTTCAATGTGGTTTGTCATTTTATGTGTGGATAGATTTTTACCGGTTTTGATATTATATTAAGAGTCTAATAAAAGCAGGCATAGTGAGTGACCATCTGTTTGAGGTTATACTGAGTTCGGTAACATTTGATAAAATCGACGAAATGAAAACGGCTAACAGACCAGGTTACAGGTGATTGGTTGAACATCAGAGAAACAAGTCCTGATTAGCGCGAAATTCATTAACTGAAACCTATATAGTTGCAGATAATAGCCGATTTACTCCAAACGAAAACTGCTGAATCTTTTATTTTCGACAATGATTTGGTGACGGTTCAACATTTATAATGTGATGTGTCTCTGCTTTTAGATGTCCATCCTTATGGTAGTCCAGCAATCTTCAACTTCTGTTGTTACTCAAGGGAATAATTTAAGATTAAACCGAGCCGTTAATTTTTACTCTCACTCTTGATGCAAATATTTATCCTGTGTTCCTTGAATAATGTGGCCTGGTGGTCTTTCCCAGGCAATTCATTATCACTTAGACTCTATGTTAACTTTCAAATATGAAACCTTTGAATCAAATTACGTCTTCAAACTTAATCACTGATTCTGATATCATGGAAACTGCTCAAATTAATTCATTTTTTCTTGGTCTGACAGATCTTAGGAAGTTTCCTTTGTAGATAAAGAAGGACAGGAGTGTTTGAAAAAATGTCTGAAACTCCAGTCATAGTCCTTTGATGCGATTTTACCTTTATATCTCAAATTAAAAGTTTTAATTGAGCAGAGACATTGGAGGAGCATATTCTATCAGTGGTTACAGTAGAGCAGCTCGGTAGAATCTCAAATCATTCCACTGAGCAAAAAAAATAGTTGAAGATCGCTATAGAGTATAAAGATTTGGCTTCGCCAAAAGGGTTGGAAGATAGGATATAGCTGTGTACGATAGGGAAATCAAAAAGAAGATACACATCAGTACGAGCCGCTGTTAGGCCCTCGCCAAATTGCTGGAGAATAACAGATGTTCAATAATTTTCTGTTGTTCTTAATCTACTATACTATGCACAGTGTAGGTTTCAGTTAATGAGTTTGACAATCGGGACTGTTTCTCTGATGTTCCACCAATCACCTGTTAATTGGTCTGTTATCGGCCTTCACTCCATCGATCCCATAAACGGGGCAGAGCCAAAAACGGGTCACAAATAAACATGCTAACCGGACTGAAAAGAATGTGTATAAAGTACAGTCATCAATGTCATAGTCCATACATTTTTATTAATTAAATGACATTTATCGCTTTGTTAACATCCTGAACAGAAGTAAACAATCTATTCCCACTCTTGCTCAAAGGATGTCTACAAAATGTCAACATTTTTGGAAATATTGATGTATTCCAGTTACGTCCCTTGAGTAATTCAGCGTTAATGTCAAATAATTATACTTTGGCAATATTTCAGTATTGAACAATTGATCATGTACTAATATAATATCTCAGTTGAATGGAATTATGTTGAATGGATGGAAAATGCATTCGGATGTAGCATGCCCAAATTTCCTGGAAATGAGTGGTAAATAGCTGTTCATTCAACAAAACAGGTTGGTGGGGATAAAAGGGAAGACGAAGAGAGATGGTTCACAAAATTCAGCTCGCCTATACAGACTTGATGAATAGTGGGGGAGATTATGAGTTGATCAGAGTTGACAATACAGATTTCGATAAACACTCTAAGAAGCCAGTGATACCGAAGTGTCAGTTATGGTGTAACGAGGAACGAAAGAAGCAATATAATTTCCTTTAATTCAGTCCTGCTAGCAAACGCAATTATCACCATGAATTACTCGGTGCTATCGTCTACTCACATCAGTAAAGAACTCAT